>CAUHTR010006265.1:0-20288 GCA_959609185.1 Schmidtea polychroa
GACAATTTTTTTTAGTTCAACCACATCAATGGACCTCCCAACATTTTAGAATACATCTTCAACTTTTAATTTGTTACCAATTACCAATTTGGCTCACTGAAAAATATTAATTTTTACTTTTAAATGTTTAATTAGTTTTAATTAATTGCTAAAAATTTCTATTTTTTTGTAATCCCAACACATTTAATGTTATTCTTTGAATATGATCTCTAAAAAATTTTCAATATTTAATGTCTGTAGAGAAATGTTGATACCGATAGCATAGGTTTGGTTCAAAGGATTCTGTCGAAATTTCAACTATTAATGAATAACAATATGTTGTCTTAATTATCAACCTCTTGGCATCTTAGGGGCATTTACATTATCCGACTCTGGTGACCTTTAAGGAATTCAGAAAAACACTGGGGTCTTGAACTTTCATATCAGCGGTAAAACATAGAATGCCAAACAGGGCTTTGCAATCGTCCAGCTGCATACCCGTATGAATGAGTGGTGTCAAAAATAAGTAAAGGTACATCTGAATACACAGACAAATACGGATATCATGATCATAAAAACACGTATTTATCACAAAAAGTTCTTGTAGGTTGTTAATACTATAACAAGGCATCAAAAAACTAGATTCACTCTCAGTTCACACTGCTCGAACGGAGGGTAATCAATTTCACTGTTGTATGTATAAATGACCTTTTAGTAAAAATACTTATTGAATTACATCTTTAATAATTACTTAGGTCATCTTTTAGATCAGGGGTTCCTAAACTGTGGGCGCGAGACTACTGAAAAAGGATCGCAATGAATTGCTACTTTTGAGTCATTATAAATAAAATTTTAGAATTAGTATACACACTACGTAAAAATATAAATATAAATAAAAATCATATAAAATACTATTGTAGTTTTATTATAACTATTTTGGAAGAAGGTGGCAAATTTATTTTCATGTAAAAGTTGTACATGCAAATTATCTATCTAATCGAAATTAAAATTATAGTTTTACGTTGAAATTAAAATTATGGCCTTTTCTATGAAATGCAGTGATAAAATATTTATTTTTCTGTTTGTACTTCAGTTTGCACATTTCTCATGTATTTTAAATTTTAAAAATTGAATCCGTCAAATTGACGGGTTCCGTAAATCTAGTATCAAGTGTATTACGTTAAAGTTCACAAAAATTTCAATCGTATTAAAGAACATTTTCTTTTTTCCATGGATAAATGGCTAATTAAATATCAGACTAATTCATTAATTTTCAAAAATTTTCACGTGTTTTTTTCATAAAACTTTTTGTGTCCAATACAAGGAAATGCAACATCGAGTGTAATTGGCCAAACAACAATACGGATATCTTGATGATAAAAATATGTATTTATCACAAAAAGTTCAGAAACGGCGCATATTAGGTTTGTACTAAAAAATAAAAATGATGAATTTATAACCACCGAGATTTCCATAATTCTCGAGTCACCGGTTGATGACATGATAAAAACAAAAACTTCTTTCTTGCTACTGTTTTAAATAACAATAATTTTAGTTTCTTTTTTGTATATTTTCCTATTTTTTCGGAGATAATCTGGAATTTTTTATTTTTTCCCTTGCAATCTGGATAATTGGAAGTCAACTGTATATTATTTTACTCATTTCAGCTTTTCCCAATAAACTAACAATATAAAAAAAATTTTGTTAAAAATTTTTCTAATTTTTTTAAAATTTTAAAGTAAGTGTTGTTAAATATTTATAAAAATAATAAATAATGTTGAAATTATTGAGTAAATATATTTTGTTTTCGGCCAAATCATTATGCAATTCTAAATCAAAACAAATTTTTAGTAAATCAACAAAACTTCTTTTGCATTTTAATATAAAAAACAGAGATTTCTAAGAATTTTCAAGTTAGTTTGACATTGAAAATGGAGCCAAAAATTGTGCTTCTATTTATTGTATGTTTGTTTAGTTTGTTCAGTGTGATAAGATGCAGTTATGAAGCTGATACTATAAAGAAAACCCAAGACGCTTTGGCTGCTAGTAAAAACGTATTTTCAAATCTACAAGAATTTATAACATCAGCAAATCCGGGAAAATTATTCTCCAAGATCAGCGGAGTTTTAGGTTCACTTGGACCGGCAGCGATGGCCATTTCAGCGGTTTTAAGTATTGTTTCAATTTTTCTCCCGAAGGAAGACAGTCCTGAATTGAAGGCAATTAAAGAAGGTTTTGAAAAGGTTAACAGCAAACTTGATATAATAACTTCCAAAGTCGGTAGCCTGGAAAATATAATTGAATTGAGTAGTTCAAAAGCTGCATATGTAACCACCGTGACTTCCATTAATAGTAATTATGAAGCTTTGAGTGAAGCTCAAAAATCAAACACTAAACAAGGTTACGATTTCTTTGCGAAACAATACGATAACACTTTTGACTTTGCCACTGCTAAAATTTATGATGCAATGACAGGCTCCTTAGGACCCTTCGGATTTAATATGGTAAATCTTTATAAAACACACGTTAGATGCAACCCGGTAAAACTAAGTCAATTTTGCACCTTGGGTTTACAGTTGATTACTAAAGGCCTTACAGTTGAAGGTGCTTATCTTGGATACATGAATTTCTCTGCTAAAGCTAAAGGTAAAACTGAAACATGGACAACCAAAATGAATGAAGTTAGTAAACAATGTTCATCGGTAATTGAAGCTTGTGAAGGCAATTGGAAAGAACATGCTTATCAAAAATACACGGAAACTCACAGAGAATTAGGAGGTGATAATCAAGCATTCGCCGAACGTTTAGCAAACGATTTAGAAACTGTAGTTCCACAGAGAAGTTGGTTAACTGTGGTTTATAATGATGCTTCAGGGTTTGGTCCTCATACTTATTCAACTTACTATGATGTCCATACTATTTGGAATGAAAAAAATCACGATACTTCTGTATTTTCTGTTCCAAAATCACCAAAACTTACTGGTTCGGACTACGATAACTTTGTCAAATTAATAAATGGACAGAAAGAAGCCATAGCTCGAGTCAATGACTGTAAAAAAACTGAGTTTTGGCTAATAAAGAAAGATCGATATGAAAACGAGGACGCAAGAACGATCGTGAATAAAATTCGAGAGAAATATATGAATGGTGTGGTATATGCGATCAGATTGGATTATAAACCTGGACTGGCGGCAACTGGAAATACACTTTATGCCACTGAACAAAGATGGCAATGCACTGGTGCCCAATTCCGTTTAATCATATTTCAGTAAACTTTAAGTTGTTAAATAAAATATAAACACTTGTTTCTTTTATTGTTTTTGATGGAGTAACATTTGTATGACATTTTAGTGCTTAAAGATAATATATTAATATTTCATAAACAATAATAATCAGCTGCACCTTAATATAACCATTTTAAGTAATAAATAAAATCTTCTCATCTAAGTTTCCTGAATAGTTCGACAACCAATTTTTTAAATGATAGTAGGTTTTCCCAAGGGTTAAATAAATTGAAAGGGCATCTAGGATTAATAACAAAAAATAAAATATATATTTATGAGGAACAATATGAGTTAAAAATAATAAGTTTCCTGAATAGTTCGACACCAATTTCAATTTTTTAAAATCTTGTATTATTATTATTGTGAGGTGTTTTCAGCTGAGAGTTAAATATTTCAATGATTTATTAAGATGATTTATTAATGATTTATTAATTTTAAATGATAAATAAGGGACTGTTAAAATAACTTTTAAAATAATTTTTTAATTTAATTTTTAAAATTGAAAAATTGAAAAATTAAATAAGCTTTTTAAAAGAAGTTTTATTAGTAAATAATTTTTAAATAAATATATTTTAAATATCGAAATTTTAATAAATGGTTTTGAAAATATTTTATTCAACGATGAAAATTTGTTTGAAAATTATACAATATTTCATTAAAAATTATGACGTTAACTTTTGAACCTGATTTAAAAAATTATTTAGAAGATGTTTTAGCAGCTTCTAATAATAATAATAATAATAATAATAATAATAATAATTATTATTATTATTATTATTATTGTTAATATTATCAAATGATGATTGCTTGGTAGCAGCATTTATTATTTAAAACAATAAAATGATAATTTAAGCCTTTTGCTGCAAATAATGTATTTAATGAAAGAATTTTCGACTATAAGATAGTCCTTGTCAATCTCCTGGAATTTAGCAATATTCTTCCCCAAAATACCTTTCAATCTTTCTTTTATTTCCTTTCTCTTAATTCTCATTGGTTGTAAATATAATGAATTGTTTTACTAAAAACTTTTAAAATTTTTACATTTAAAATTTCAAAATGACACAAACTAAAAATTTTTAAATTTTTTTACAGCTTCTATAATTAGCTTCTAGAAGCCTAATAAAATATTTGAAAATATTCTAAATAAAGCCTCCAATAACCACTTATATATGCTATTTAAATATTTCAATAAATGTGTCAATTTTGATTTTCAAACCCTATTTTTTAAAAATTTTTCTATATTATTCTAATTATTACTTTTTAATTTATTCCATTTTTTTTAATTTCTTTATATATTGTCAGTTATTTTCAAGGTCAATGACAACAGATCAAATTCATGATTTCATTGATTTCTTCTTTAGTGTTGATCTTTGGCTGTCTGTTTATGATGAGAATTGCTTCTTTGAATCTGACATTTTTCTTTTGGATGTTTCCATTAGCTATGATTTTTATTGAAATATTTTTTCTTTCCTCTGTTGGCTGACACTGCCGGAGATGTCTGCCCAACGAGGATGTTCCACCAGGATCTATATGTTCTTTAACTCTTTGGTGCAAGGTCCTGAGGGTACTTCCAATGTAGATTTCATTGCATACATTGCACGTGATGCAATAGACGATGTTTTTTCTAAAGCACATATCTTTCGGTGTCTGCCAGTTTTTCATTGTGCAATTGTTTTCTCTATTTATGTTGCCGGCCAGAGCCCTTCTCAATGTCCAAGATTTATGTGCTATCCGAATTGGAAGACCGGTACGTTTAAGTTCTTTCAGGATCTTGAAGTCGAGTATGTCACTGATGAATGGGATATTCAGATAGAAATATTTCTGATTCTTTTATGTTAATTCCCTAGATCTTCTTGGGGTAGAATTCATTCTTTCAATGTCCTCACCTTGGTATCCGTTTCGCTATAGGATTTTATTGAAATTTGATTGTTCTTTAAAGTTTTCGTTTTTCTCTGTGCATCGATTGGCTATTCTTCGTTTCTCGTTTCTTATGACATGTACTTTCTGTAAATATGGAAGCGCTGATCTTTGGTGCATAAATATTTCTTCGCGAGCTTTTTTCTGTAGAACCCGTATGTTGGAGTATTTCCTTCAATTTTGATTCTCAAATCCAATAAATTGAGAGATCCATCTTCTTCCGGATATTCGATTTCGAACTTAAGCCGCATTGAATGTATGAAATATTTCCTCCGCTTCTTTTCTGTTTTTGGTCGTGATGAAGATATCATCTACATATCTTGCATAGAAACCGATGGGTTGTATGGTCCTCAGTGTCTGTCGTTCGAGGTTATCCATAAAGATGATAAGTTCGAAATCGAATATCACATAACGGGCAGAATGTTAATTTCTTGTTAGTAAGGATGGTTTACTGATTTCGTCTCGGGTTTAACTCCAGCACGTCGCCAGGACCTATAAATTTCCATTTTCAGTCGAATACTGGCGAAAAACACGATAAACGTTAATGCGGGATTTAAACAAATTTTAATTTTATACAAATTAAATATTTTATAATTAACTGTTATTTTGGTTTTGTCCTTCTTAATTGATGAGGAATTGTTGTCATTGGAAGGACTGGATATGACTGCAGTTGCAGATAACAACATTAATGGTTCCTGGGAATTCGTTCGATTCACATCTTTCGTAATTTCAATCTTGTTTTTTCTACCATAATTGTTTTCATATTCATCGATAATCAGCGGAGTGACTGATGAAGGATTTCCTTTAATTCTTCTAAATACTTGTTGATGGTTTTCGTCACGAACATTGAAGCCGTTTCCTTCAATGAAAGAATAGTTTGTTAACTGTCCAGCTTGGAATGCTCGAGAATTCTCTTCGACGTGACTGATAAATTGACCGGGTTTATTGGCTTCCGAACGTAAATTAAATCCATAACCTTCAAAATCATTTCTTTTCAGAAGAGTGTGCAATCGGCATGGCAACAGAATGGCACATATAGTAAAAATTCCAACCACCCATGAAATTGTCAATTGATAGTTTATATGTTGGTATGAATGAACTTCAAAACTTCCATTTCATTTGATGAAAACCTCTTTGTTACATTATCTTTTATAATAGCTTCTATTACAGATTTGACAGAGTAAGAAGGATCAGTTGGTATAGTGCTATAAAATAAATGCAATTTCGAAAAGGTCCCGATTAAATGGCCATTCGGATTATAAACCATTGACAAATTGTAAATTTTATTCGACCTAAGTTCGGGAAGGGATTCACCAACTATCCAAATGGCGCATTCTTTTGACACTTTAGACTGCATTTGACAAATTTCTCCATTGTAAATATTTTCACTTTGTTGCATAAGACCTTCACTTCCAAATGGGCAGTTGAAGTATTCTGGTAAGCAGACTAATTTAACTCCTCTTTGTGAGACTAATTTAATTTTCAATTCAACTTTAGACAGATTATAAGCTTTGCGAGAAGAAATGATATTTTGAATAAAAATTACTTTAAGTATTCTAAATTCTTCAATAAAAAGTATTAGATATCAAAATGAAATTAGTTGGAAATATTTTGTATTTTTAAAATAAATGTCAATATACAAATTATCTTAATAATTCTCGAATTCAAAATTTCTAATACAATTGTCGAATATTTAAACAAGTTGTTTTTTTATAACATAATTGTTTTTTTAAAGTAATAAAAAAACAACAAAAAAGGCCTTTCCCAAATTGTCCTCACCACAACCCAAACAAACGTTATCTTCCTCAAAAATTTCGAACGCCTGTAAAATCACTACAACTGTGTTTAAAAAGTTTGAAAATTCTAATATATATAAATAATAGAACTATTGCAGAATGCACAGTGTTATGGGGTTCGATGGCATGTTCGTGTGTACTACGGATGGGTGTAAGTAAATATTAATTATATCAATTTATGTGATATGTTTTATTTATGTTGATAAGTGCGTGCGTGTGTAAATAAGTTTGAAGAATCCAGCCGAGTCACCGGTAAATAAACTGTCTTGGGACAGCTGGGGTGAATGTATGTAAGAACAAAAATTATAATGATTAAATGAGGGATAAAAACTATAATATAAAATTGAAACTTTTATTTATAATAGAATTAAAAGCCTTAAAATTGGGATAGTTAGTTGAAGGTTGAGTTTTAATATTTCAGTAGCTGAAAACTTTGATTCTTGGAATTAGTGTCAAACTCAAACTGAGAAATCGAACACGTCTATTAAAGAAAATTTGGATGGTAGGGATTCAGGAGAACTGAAATTTATATATTGAATATAACTACGAATAGAATTTAGTTGGAGTTTGAAAAATTAATTCTAATAGTTTGAATGTTCTTGAATAAGTTTGAGGTGAATTGAATTTAATTATTGTCGGATATTTCCGTGGATAAATTTTCGTTTGTTGGAGTTCAAGAAATTAATTCTAATAATTAGAATGTCCTTGAATAAGTTTGAAGCGAATTGAATTTAATAACTGTCGAATATTTCTTTAGATAAATTTTCGTTGTTGGAGTTTGAGAATTTAATTCTAATAATTAGAATATTCTTGTATAAGTTTTTATCAATTTTTTTAATTCTTCGATTTTTTCTCTTTTGTATTTTACTATAGCGATAATTTGTTAATTGTAAATTATCGCTATATAGTTTTTTTAATCTAATTCCAACAACTCTACGGGAACACTGGGTTGTTGTCAAAAATAACCATAACATAAAAAATACAACAATCTACTACACACAGTAACAATTTAATTAACCACGAATTCATATATTTCATTCTGGATAGCTTTATTCATCGGCAGAAACCCTGGAGCCAAACCTGTACTTCACTATAAATATTGGCCAAAATACTTTTCCTAAAGTTATTTTATTTAGAAATTTAAGATTCATCTGAATTTTTCTTTACTTTATAACACCCAGTCAAATGACCTGTCCACGAAGCAGATTCGTAATTATATAAAAACTGTTCTGAGAAATTGTAACGTTTCTAATATTGTAGTTGATGTGTCTTAACTAAAATTTATTATACACGCAATTCCAAAAGTAACCGCGTATTTAGTTGAAAAATGATATTTCTGTACTTTTTAAATGTTGAATATAATGATATTTAATATATTGAAACTAACCTGACCCATTGGATTCTGCGGTTCAACATAGACTAGAAAGCAAAATTCAAAAAAAAATAACATAAGAAAGATTGGAACCTTGAGTTTTCTTTTCAATAGGAATAATGTGTAAGTAAATAAAAATATAAACTAACGAAAGGTGATAGGATCACAGGAGAGCTGAATAAAAATGATAACGGAAGTTATTATAATGGGAAGCGAGTGTTACAGAATTTCGTACTTCCCAATAGCGAATACAACATTTCGATTGTAATTGTCAATTATCGTCAAAGGATATCTTTTGGCAATAATAATTAACTTTTAATTTTATTAATTTATAAATCTCCCATATCATATCCATGCAAAACATAAATGAATATTTCTAGTAATATTTAATATAAAAGGCAAGATATTAGGAAATTGTAACAAATTTGAAAGAGAAAGTATAATAAAAGTGTATCAGTCTACTATTTCCATTATAAGCGTAGGGCATCTAACATTATAGAAATCCTGTGGGCATGGATTCTTTAACTTCCAAAATGTGAATTTAAAAAGAAGTGTAATTGTCCCCAGTTTATTTCAAAATATTTTGTGACATGAAATATTTTGTATACGATTAATCTCATTTACCCATTTATGCCTAACGACATATATTTATTCCATCCTGAAAATCTTTCATAGCAAATTCTTTTTAGTGAAAATCAATTAGTATGTGCTGATTTATATTCCAAATGACTCAGAAACAAGATGTCAAGGCTGTTTGCTTCAGTGAACTTATTTTTTTGTTGGAACTTCTCATACGTTTTGCATATTATTATATTTTGGCTTTTATGAGTGTCCTTTCTATCAGGAAATTATTGCACTAACCATTCGTTTTTGAATTTTGTTACTTTTGAAGGAAGGAAGAATAAATTTTATTTTTGTATATAAATTCTTTTTTCATTTGTATAAATTTTTGTCTAAAGTGCTAAATAAACGTTTGTAAGAGAGATGTGAATATTAGTGTCCTACATTTATGACACCTTGTAAATCATTATTAAATCATGTTTTAAATATCAAACCGTGTTTCCATGTTCAAAGACTTTACTGCAGCGATTCCCAACCTTCCTGGTGCTGTGACCCCTTGATAATATTTGTTAAGTTGTGGCGACCCAACAATAAAATTAATAGGGTTTCTCCTCATTCACTGCATTTTTATAGCTAACTATTATGTTTTTGACTTCTAAACATCTGATTTTATTTATATTTGGTACTTCCATGTTATCTTACCCCCCAAAATTAAATTATAAAAGAACACATAATTATTATATTTATTTTCTAAATCACAGTTACAAACTCAGCAAATGTTTGCAAAGAGTTTGTAAATGGTCATCCAGGTGGCCAGAAAACCACAATGTCGTTGAGAATAGCGTTGAACACATCAGCGCTGTTGCTTAGAACACGTTTGCGCTACATAAACTCACATAATCACATAAATCACAGATAGCCTTAATAAATTCATGTTCAATAATGTTCAATAACGTCATCAATAATGTATTCTCTCATTTTTTATATTGTTATTTTAATTGTATTTTATAATTTAATTTTTGGGGGTAAGATAACACGGAAGTACCTTATATTTTATACTTAATGGCACCATAGTTTTTGTTACAAATTTGGTTAATATTTTTAAAAATGAATTTGCAAAGGAAAACAAATATTTACATTTACAATATTTTAAGTGAATATTATGCAATGTACATTATACAATTATGAGTCACACACAATCGAAGCTATTAACTTTAAAGTTGGGTCTTTATTTTATAAAATTTGAGAAGAAAATAAACCTGAAAAAAGGAAAAATTTTATTAATATTAATTATAACTACGAAAATTTTAGAGTAGAAAAACTGAAAAAGCGTCAGTGAGAAGGCTGTGCTTTCTTCTTTCTTGCCAAATCAGAAATTCTTGGAGTGGTCTTTGTATTGTGATTTGATAACCAACAAGTTTGAAAAGCCTGTTTCACAAAGGTATGTTGTTGAAAAAGGAAGAAGCAGACGCAAAACGATCTCAGACAGAACAGGATATGAATGCAAACACTTGATCAAGAATTTGGTAATTGACATTGAAGAGAAATCATTTTTGCTGCATCGCAGGTAATGAGTTCAATGGACTCCTCTTGTGAATTCTCAGGAACATCTTCAACTCTGATGGTGAATGGACGTCTAGCAAGTGCAAATAGCGTGTCAGGTAAATTTGGAAAATATCTTGTAATCTCTTCTTCAAGAATTTTAAAATGTTCTTTAACAGAAAGTATTGTTCTATCCATTGTTTCTTTTTCAATGCCATTTTCTTCAAAGAAAGCAGATAAGTTCGACAACATATAAATTCTATTTTCATCCAATTTCGTTCGCCAAAGTTGAAGTTTCAATTGGAATGCTCGGATCTTTTCTGACAAATCTAGCCATGTTGCATTTGGTCCTTGGAAGGATAAATTTAATTCGTTTAAAATTGCAAAGATATCAACCAAATAAGCAATTTTGTGAAGTTGTTTTTTTTCGCAAAAAGTGTTTCAAAGAGTGGTTTAGATCTTTTATTAAAAAAAGTTTTTAATTCATCACGAAGGCCAAAAACACGTTTTAAAACTTTCCCTCTGGACAACCATCTCACATCAGTTTGAAATAGCAGAACATTATTGGATGCATCCAACTAACAGCAAAGCTTTTAAAACAGACGGCTGTTTAAAGCACCAGGTTTTATGAAATTCACGGCACTTACAACATTTTTCATTAATTCTTGAAATTTGTGTGGCAAAGATTTCGTTGCTAACACTTGTCGATGAATCATACAGTGAGTTCCCATGACTTTCGGTGATGCATTGTTTATCAAACGTTGAAATCCAGACCTAAATTTTAGCATTGCTGGAGCACCGTCTGTGCAAACACCACAAACATTTCCCCAAGGGATGTCATGATTTTGAAGAAATAACTCAACTGTGCCAAATACATCGTGTGAGTAGTCGTCTTTTCGATTGGTTTGAAAAAAGAAACTCATCTTTGAATTTACCTTCATTAATATACTTCACGTGAACCAGTAACTGAGAACAGCTTGCCACATCTGTTGATTCATGATGTTGGATGCTAAATATTCCAAGGGAAGCAGATTTCATTTCTTGGATTACTTGCTCAATAATATCACCAGACATGCCATCTATTCTTCTACTGACGGTGTTATTAGTAAAAGATATTGTATTCAATTTGTTAACATATTCAACTCCAAGCATAACCCGAACAATGTCTTTATTCGCTGGCAACAGCAAGTCTTCGGCAATGGTGTGAGGTTTCTTTGCTTTGGCGATTCTAAGAGCCACCAAATATTTCTTGACACCCTTAGCTTTGTTCTTAAAATACTGGACATCCTCTTCTGCATAGTTAGGATGTTTAGTATAAAAATGACGTTTCAGTTTACTGGGCTTCATGGATTCGTCTGATATAATTTCGTTGCAAATAACTCATTGTGGCTTTTCAATTCCTGCTGCAACTATGAAAGTAAAGCCATACTTTTAAAATTCATCACTATATTTTCTTTTCCTAACACTTGTCTCTTGTTGATTCATTATCATGGGCAAACAAATTTATTCAATATAAAAATTTATAACTTAAAAATTTTTAGTTTAGTTGATTTTTATAAAAATGATTAGAGAATATGAAGCACATGCATGACTAATTTTACTAATAGTTGAAAACACTTTTTTTGCTGCAAACAGGATATATTTCATTTGACATCACTAAGTATGTAGGTAATTTCGTAAAAAGAATTGAAGTTGCAAGAATTTAAATAGCTAAAATTATAAAATTATATAGGCTCCTGACATCTGTCGAATGAATCATAGTATTGTAGTGTAGTGATTGTAGTCAGAGTATAAGTATCGCTTAAACTTAAAATTATAGTAAGAAACTATGGACTAGAGCAAATAAATTATTTTCAGAATGTCTCAGGTGACCCCCGATGGGGTCGCGACCCATAGGTTGGGAACCCCTGATTTAAAGGTTAACTTAAAAATTTCATTCAAAGTTAATAAAAGACTGTTATCTAAATAATTATTTGCAAGAAACTTAATTAAGGTCAAATTTTGGTTTTTCTTGAAGGAGAGGTAGACAGATCGGTAGTATATCGGTAGTATATTTAACCATTCCTATTATTTCAAATAATAAATATTTGGAGTTTTCTCCTATGCATTCATCTCAATCAGTTTCTCAACTTTCTCTAACTACTGTTAGAAAAGTATTGATATTTATGTTATAATTTACTAACACTATATTAAAATCAGCCACTTTTCAATGTGTTAGCGTTGTTGGTGAAATAAGTATTAACAATTATTGATCTAATTCCATGTGTGTTTTGATATATTACCAAAATTGACAAGTTCTCGATGTTACCAATATTTATTTTCTATTACAATTACAATCGATTTGATTTCTGCTAACACAATTAAACAAATATTCACCACTCAAAATTCAAAACTATGAGCTATTATGCTTAAGCCAAAAACGACACAAAGAAATCCCCAAAACGTCAGCTAGTCAAAAAGAACAGAACGACACATTAACGTGTTTTTTCATAAAACGTTCGAGCCCAACGCAAGGAAATGCAACATCGAGTGTAATTGGCCAAATAAAAATACGGATATCTTAATCATAAAAATATGTAATTATCACAAAAACGTGCGCACTATGACAAAGACTCAAAACTAGATTCACCCTCAGTTTCCACTGCTCGAACAGTGGGTAACAAATTTCACTGTTGTATGTATAAATAATCAATTAGTAATAAAAACATAGTGAATTACATCTTTAATAATTACTTAGGTTCTCTTTTAGAGGATTATTTCCAGTGGTGGGATTCAAAATATTTAACAACCGGTTCGCATCCGGAAAACAATTGAGAACCGGTTTGGCCGTAAAAAAAATCAAAAATTTGTTATCGCTTTTATTTCAATTCATTATTTAATTTCATATATTATTTTAAATTAAAACAGTTAAAAAAGGTAATAGAAACAGGATAGTTATTATTTATATATATAAGTGTTTAGAATTATTTCAAATATTTCCAAATTGAAATTTGATTATCATTATAGTTTATTGGTGCAGGTTTTTTTACTCTGTTGTCATCTGCAGAGTGATTCTTCCTCAACCAAGTTTTAACAAATCGTTCAGGGTTCCATATGTCCAAAGGAAGACCAATTAAATTTATTACCATGAGATTAGCAACATTTTGAACAATTAAACGGTTTCTTTTTTCGGAATATATTAGATTCATTGTAGAAAACCCTCTTTCTGCTTCCGCAGAACTAATCACTACAGTATTGATAATGTTTTTTGCTCTTTGCATTGATTTTGGAATGACAAAAATTTCGCGATTGCTTATAACATTCTCCAAAAAGTCACTGAAGTCATTTACGTCGATGTTGTATTTAAAAATATCTGTGAATCTGACCAATTTCTCTTCTGCGGCTATCCATGGAACCACAATCTCATCGATGTTCCAAGAATCATGCTCCAGAACGCTAATAACTTCAAAAAGTTTATTGGTATCATTTTTCGTACTTTTTGTTGCCAATAAATGGTCATCATCATCCATTAGTCTTGTTCTCATATTAGCAATTACTGCGTCCAATAGTTTTTGGCGTGGGAGTCTACTGTAAATTCTATAAAATTAATATCTTTAAAAGCATCTGAATTGATGACTTCATTCACTTTCTTTTCATATATACCTTTATTTTCTTTAATCATTTTAATGGCCAACATGGATCTTCTTATTAAATTTTGGGCTCGTAAAATATTTAAATTTCTACCTTGAAGCGCGTTTGAAACATATGAAATTTCTTGCAAAATATCAATCATAATTGCTAAATCTTGTAAAAAGAATTTATTGCGAAGTCGATTAGCCATTCCTGAATATTTCGTATTAGAAACAAAATATTTATATAAAGCTGGATAAGCCCTCCATACAGCAACTGTTGCTCTTAAGCTGCAAGCGGCCCATCTATATCCTAAAACTCTGCCAATCTTTATAATTTCTAGCCCAAGTTCTTCAGAAATATTCTTAAGTTCTAACTGATTTTTATTTGATTTATGAAAAATCACGTATATTTTATCAATAAATATCTTGAAATGATTTATTTGTTTTATTGTGTCAATAGAATCATCTAAAACCAATTGCAGACGATGGCTTAAACAATGCCAAATAATTGTGCCAGGGAAATCTTTTGAAAGTCTTGAGCTGACACCTGATTTACGACCAAGCATTACACTTGCACCATCAGAACAAAATGCAATCAAATTTGATTTCAAATAATTTATATCGAATCCAACTTTATATATACTCTGTAACATGGTCGTGTATATGGTTTCAGCATCTTGTGCTTCCAATTAAACTAAATCTAGAAATATTGTTGGTGGCGCATCAGAATCTTCAACTTTTAAATAAATTATTAGTACAGATTTACTAGATATAGTCGAGGCTTCATCGATTATGATGCAAATTTTCAAATCCTTTGCGATTATTTTGCAAAATATTTTCTTTTTTATTTCTGATGCAATGTGATCAATAATTTTAACTGCAGTTTTGCGAGAATGGAGTCTCACTCCCATGCTCAATCCATTTTTAACTTGTAGTTCAATCTCATTTTGAATATCAGAAAATGGTCTGCATCTTTTTGCTATTTTGCGTGTAGAATCGACGTGTAGAATCGATTTTGCGTGTGGAATCGACGTATTTTTCATTACCTTTATCGAAAAATTGCAAAATTACGTCTTGTGAACGATCTTTTAACTGCTGTACACTAACTTGGTGAGCCTTAGATGAAAAGTGTTCATTCATTTTTTTTCGGAGAGATGCTTGTTGAATGGTTTTATTTTTTCCATATGCTTCAATATTGCAGCTTTTCCATTCAACTGATACATGAATTCCCTTCGCTTTTATTGAATCTATTTGCGCGCAATAATTACAACCCAATTTTTTATTTCGAACTAATAAGCCATCATATTTCTTCTGAAAATCTTGAAATTGCAAGGGCTTCCAGCAATCTGGGAGATTGTGTTTTACTTCGTCATTGATTTGCGCAGTATTAGCTGAATGTGGCGATTCTGCTTCTACTGTTTGTATAATATTACTTAATTCCCCGTTTGTTATTGGCGTCATATCTGGACCAGGCTTCACCTTCTTTAGAAAAAAATCAGACAAAACTGGTTGTCCACCGCGCTTCATGATGGCTAAAATAATACCGAGAAATTTAACATATAATTAAGTAAAACTAACACAATTTAACATAAATTTCACGTCAATTGTTTTCCAATAAAATTAATTTAACAATAACTATTTATTAATATATACTTACAATTTTAATACAATTTGTTGTCACAAACACTACCTAAAGAAAACTGGAAAAATATAAAACAAATTTAAACCACACTCACGAAAACTTTTTAAAACCATAAATTCAAATCATAAATTTTTGGTAAAGCATACTTCGGTAAATTTTTTGAATTTCGTATTCGATTGTTTACTTTTTTTTGAAAATTTTTGAATTTCCTATGTAATTGTTAATTTTTTATTTTTTTTTGATAGTTTTTGAATTTCATATGCGATTATTTACTTTTTGTTTCATGATAAATTGTTGGTAAACACTGCCGGTTCTGCGAACCCAAAAACTTTTAGGAAACGGTTCGCACGAACCGGTGTGAACCGGCTGAATCCCACCACTGATTATTTCATTTTCAAAGATTTTCATTTTTGTTGTCAATAAAACTTGAAATTTGCAGCAAAAGCTTCTATATTCTGAAAGTGTTACACTATGTGGACCAAGGATTCCTCATAACTGGACCCTTTGAAGATTTTGATAGCTTTCATTTCATATTTATACAAATCATTTCGGCTCATTTCCAGATTCATCAAATATTAGTAAAAGTGGAAAATTACATGAAATATCGGACAAGGAAAGAATAAATTATTAAGTGCGTAAAATGTTAAAATATTTTTCTCATTCAACTAGAACATATTGGGTTTGTACTAAAAAATAAAAATGATGAATTTATAACCACCGAGATTTCCGTAATTCTCGAGTCACCGGTTGATGACATGATAAAAACAAAAACTTCTTTCTTGCACTGTTTTAAATAACATAATAATTTTAGTTTGTTTTTTGTTTATTTTCCTATTTTTTCGGAGATAATCTGGAATTTTTTATTTTTTCCCTTGCAATCTGGATAATTGAAAGTCAACTGTATATTATTTTACTCATTTCAGCTTTCCCAATAAATTAACAATATAAAAAAAATTGTTAAAATGTTTTGTAATTTTTTTTAAATTTTAAAGTAAGTGTTGTTAAATATTTATAAAAATAATAAATAATGTTGAAATTATTGAGTAAATATATTTTGTTTTCGGCCAAATCATTATGCAATTCTAAATCAAAACAAATTTTTAGTAAATCAACAAAACTTCTTTTGCATTTTAATATAAAAAACAGAGATTTCTAAGAATTTTCAAGTTAGTTTGACATTGAAAATGGAGCCAAAAATTGTGCTTCTATTTATTGTATGTTTGTTTAGTTTGTTCAGTGTGATAAGATGCAGTTATGAAGCTGATACTGTAAAGAAAACCCAAGACGTTTTGGCTGCTAGTAAAAACGTATTTTCAAATCTACAAGAATTTATAACATCAGCAAATCCGGGAAAATTATTCTCCAAGATCAGCGGAGTTTTAGGTTCACTTGGACCGGCAGCGATGGCCATTTCAGCGGTTTTAAGTATTGTTTCAATTTTTCTCCCGAAGGAAGACAGTCCTGAATTGAAGGCAATTAAAGAAGGTTTTGAAAAGGTTAACAGCAAACTTGATATAATAACTTCCAAAGTCGGTAGCCTGGAAAATATAATTGAATTGAGTAGTTCAAAAGCTGCATATGTAACCACCGTGACTTCCATTAATAGTAATTATGAAGCTTTGAGTGAAGCTCAAAAATCAAACACTAAACAAGGTTACGATTTCTTTGCGAAACAATACGATAACACTTTTGACTTTGCCACTGCTAAAATTTATGATGCAATGACAGGCTCCTTAGGACCCTTCGGATTTAATATGGTAAATCTTTATAAAACACACGTTAGATGCAACCCGGTAAAACTAAGTCAATTTTGCACCTTGGGTTTACAGTTGATTACTAAAGGCCTTACAGTTGAAGGTGCTTATCTTGGATACATGAATTTCTCTGCTAAAGCTAAAGGTAAAACTGAAACATGGACAACCAAAATGAATGAAGTTAGTAAACAATGTTCATCGGTAATTGAAGCTTGTGAAGGCAATTGGAAAGAACATGCTTATCAAAAATACACGGAAACTCACAGAGAATTAGGAGGTGATAATCAAGCATTCGCCGAACGTTTAGCAAACGATTTAGAAACTGTAGTTCCACAGAGAAGTTGGTTAACTGTGGTTTATAATGATGCTTCAGGGTTTGGTCCTCATACTTATTCAACTTACTATGATGTCCATACTATTTGGAATGAAAAAAATCACGATACTTCTGTATTTTCTGTTCCAAAATCACCAAAACTTACTGGTTCGGACTACGATAACTTTGTCAAATTAATAAATGGACAGAAAGAAGCCATAGCTCGAGTCAATGACTGTAAAAAAACTGAGTTTTGGCTAATAAAGAAAGATCGATATGAAAATGAGGATGCAAGAACGATCGTGAATAAAATTCGAGAGAAATATATGAATGGTGTGGTATATGCGATCAGATTGGATTATAAACCTGGACTGGCGGCAACTGGAAATACACTTTATGCCACTGAACAAAGATGGCAATGCACTGGTGCCCAATTCCGTTTAATCATATTTCAGTAAACTTTAAGTTGTTAAATAAAATATAAACACTTGTTTCTTTTATTGTTTTTGATGGAGTAAAATTTGTATGACATTTTAGTGCTTAAAGATAATATATTAATATTTCATAAACAATAATAATCAGCTGTACCATAATATAACCATTTGAAGTAATAAATAAAATCTTCTCATCTAAGTTTCCTGAATAGTTCGACACCAATTTCTTAAATGATAGTAGGTTTTCCCAAGGGTTAAATAAATTGAAAGGGCATCTAGGATTAATAACAAAAAATAAAATATATATTTATGAGGAATAATATGAGTTAAAAATAATGAATAAATTTATATTTAAATGTGAAAATATGATAAAAATAAGATATATAACTGCTGGCTTAATATTTTCTATTATTGCTCATATTTGTTTTTCTTAAATATGTTGTTTAAATATTATTTTAAAATCTTTTATTTTTATTATTATTATTATTATTATTATTATTATTATTATTATTATTATTATTATTATTATTATTATTATTATTATTATTATTATTATTATTATTATTATTATTATTATTATTATTATTATTATTATTATTATTATTATTATTATTATTATTATTATTATTATTATTATTATTATTATTATTATTATTATTATTATTATTATTATTATTATTAATATTATTATTATTATATTGAGGTGCATATATATTTCTTTGCGAGCTGGTTTTCTGTATAACCCGTATGTTGGAGTATTTGTTTCTATTTTAATTCTTCAATCCAATAAATTCAGGGATCCATCTTCTTTCGGATATTCGATTTCAAACTTAATATATCTGTGAGATGCATTGAATTCTTTTCTGCTTTTGGTCGTGATAAAGATATCATATACATATCTTGAATAGAAACCGATGGGTTGTATGGTCTTCAGTGTCTGTTGTTCGAGGTCAACCATAAAGATGATTGTTAGCAATCCTGATATGCTAGAACCCATAGGCAGACTTTTAACTTGTTTATAGATATTTTTCTTACTTGGTAGGTAAACTTATGGTTTTTTTTAAAGAGTTTTTCATATTGCTTGTTCATCTTTCGTTAGGTTTGAGAGATATGGTTTTCTTTTTTCCTTCTCAACTATCTCCTTGATTTAGTGGAAAACCTTTGAAAGTGTTGAATCTTATTCTGCAGCAGTATTTGGTTGATAGAGTTTATCTGTGTTTATGCATACTAAGAGCTTTTCTTCGTTATTTTGAGGATAGCTGCTTCATCTATTTCTCTGTTTATACTGAACTTTGGTACTAGTGAAAGCAATCCTTTTTCCCATTCGGATAGACAATTTGTGAGGTCGGTTAAAAATTCTTTGTTTTCTCGATTCACTGTATTGCTTTCGCTTCCATCCAATGTTTCATTGTTCGTAACAAGGCCTGTCTTGAACTACTTTTTTTTCAAAAGGTATTTGATTCTTTTGTCAAATCGAAAGAAATAATGTGCTTCTGTTGTCGTGAAAGCTTGTACCTCGTAGATCAATTTTTATAGGTTGTTATTCAAATACGTTTTCAAAATGCTGTATTGATTGTTTTGATCCCGATGAGTTTTTACGAACATACCTCTAGTTAGATTTTGGATGTTTTTATTTCTCTTGATACATAGATCTTTGTTGAGAATCTGACTTAAGTTGATGTTGCCAATTGTCTTAAGAAAGATATTTGTTTCCTTACAACGACGATGGAAATTTATTAGGCATTATAATTTTGAAATTTTCTCATAGATTCGAGCTAAATTCCGTATTTCCAAGTGTTTTGGCATGCTAAGGCCCTTTAAAAGTAAAAGAGAGGTGATTAATTAAAAGCAGTATTTACTATATAAAACAAAAAAGTAATAATTTAAGCATTTTGATTCGAATAATTTTCGAATAAAAAATATGAAAGACTGATGACAAAATAATATCAGAGCCAAGGACTATTCTGTATTGACAATAACCAATGAGTCGAAATAATCTCAAAACACATCTGTGTTTAAACATCCTCTTTCTGACTATTATGTTGCTGTATTGTTTCCGAATGGCATGTTTCATGTATAGCAT
>CAUHTR010006266.1:0-20296 GCA_959609185.1 Schmidtea polychroa
TTACCGCATGAAACGCATACTGTCGAATATTTTCTGTCAAGATTTCGAGGGCAATGTATACATCTTTTTATGGCTGGTCGAACTTCATTTTGAGATTATTCTTGTAAAATATTGTTACTATGAAGTGCATAATATATCGGCGTTGTGTTCGCGTGAGGGTTTGTATAGTACTTCTATATTTCAGGTAGTCATCAAAAAGAGAAGAATCTAATGTTTTGAGATATTTTTTCTAGGTTTAATAAATTTTTTCAAGCAAAAAAAAATACGTAATCGGTCGCGTGGGGTCTTTACAAGCACGTGCGCTAACAAAAATCTGCTCTACTCAGGCGTCGTGCACAAACTCTGCCGCGTATATTTTGCAAAGTGCGTACTTGTTATTTAGGCAGCTAATGGGACACACAAACCTGTAACTTAAATAATTAAAATTTTATGTCGGTTTTTCTAAGCTCCGGTCCTTTAAAGACCCCATGCGACCGACGATGTAAGAAAAATGGGCGCTGCCGACGTAGGGTTAATTAGTAATTTAATATACAAATAAATATACATATTCGTATGTTATAGCAAAACCTTGTTTTTATTCTGTTAATTGTAGTTTTAATTTTTTTTGTAATAAAGTTATTATTGTTTAAAACGTGTTTATATTATTATATATATTAAAAAAAGATGGGGAGGCGCCAAGAAAAATTTCTTTTGGGGTAGGCGCGGTAGTATAAAGGTTGGAAACCACTGAGTTAGGTTGAATTTTGTTTTCAAATTTATTTTTACAAAGCTTTATTTTTTTTTGATTTGATATTATATATTTCTTTTGTTTAAATATCTTAATAATTTAATTAATTTTTTAAATATTATAAAATCGTATTTTATTTTGAAGCAAGTTACTTGTATTTATTTAAACTATTACATGTCACATGCGACTTAATAGTTCTTATAAAGAGAAAATAAAATTTATATTTTCAGTTTTTGTGTTTATGCAAATTGTTATAATTATTTTTTATTTTAAATTTGGAAATATATACCAGAAACCTGATTTAATTCAAGATAAATCAAAGTTAAACTTGTATCAACAAAAGCTTAGATATTTCAAAAATGTGTTTGATAATTTAGTTAGTTAATGATAATTAATAAATATATAATTATATCAAATTAGATTCCAGAGAGTGAAGCTTTATTACGTGGTATTAGGAATGATATTGTTGCACTTCTTTTCTTAATTAGTAAAAAGTTGAGAATAAGTTCTAGTGATTTGTTTAAGCAAAATAACTTAACAAATGTTGATGCTGAAAATTTTTAAATCATAAAGCTCAAACTATCGCAGTAGTATTAATTGCTTGTAATCGTAGTGGAGTAGAAAGAACTATTAAGCAAATTATTAATTATCGACCGAATAGTGAATTATGGCCACTTATAGTATCTCAAGGATGTGATGATATATATACTAAAGAATTAATAATGAAATACAGAAAACATATTTACAGTTTTCAAATAAATATACCCGAAATAAATGTCAGTGATGTTAAACCACAGTTTAGAGGTAATTATGTTAAGATTTTATTTAGTTATGTAAACACGATTTTTCATTTAAAATAAATTAAATTTTATAATCCTTTCAAACCTTTTTAACCGCCCTATGATTGGGTTATGATTCAAGAAGTATGTAAAGGACAATTTTCTCTGCAAACCTCTTACATAAAGTAAATATGTCCAATGAGAACGGTATTGTCGATGGTAGGAAATGATCAATACAAAATTGCAAAGTTTTTCGATGGTTTATAAAAACCTTTAATGATTACTGATTTTGAAAAAAAGCTTTGAAGTTTCAACGTTTATTGCACAGCTGAATAAAAAAGGTACAGATGAATTTATGGTATCATTTGATGTGTGTCGTCTATCCCATTATTAGAAACGATTGATTTATGTTGAAAGATGTGGAAAGAAAATGTTTTCAAACATGAGAAAGTTGATGAAATTACATTTTGTAAATTACTCGAATTTACAACGTCGAATGTGAATTTTCTTTTCAACAATGAGTGGTATAAACAGGTTGATGGTGTTGCTATGGGTTCTCCATTAGTTTCAACAAATGCATCTATTTTCATGTCAAGTTTAGAAAAGAAAATGTAATCATACAATTTAACTAAACCAACTGTGTATATAAACGACATGTTAATATTTTTTTAGTGTTTGAGAATCGTGAGCATATAATGCCTTTCTAGATTATATGAATGATTTGATATGTCTATAATACCGTTTTTGTAACTGCTTATTCAACGGAAAGAAAACGACTATCAGACTGAAATATACAGAAAAGCGACTGATACTAGTCCTTATACTACTCCTGAGAGCTTTTTTGAATATGAATACAAGCGAAATTCGGTGAGACGATAATTTTTTTAATCCATGGTCTTTATCCTCGACGTTTATCAATTTAGTGAAAATTATTGATTCTCTGGTTATGTTGATTCTTAAAAATGGATATTTAAAATCTTTTCTTGCGCGCATGACAAAAGAAACCGTTGATAAATGTATGTTGATCCTTGCACAGGTTTATCTGAAAGTAATGATCCTATTTTTGATGTTGAAGTTAATATGTTGTCAATTTCGGAAGATGAAAAAATCACATCTAATCATACTGAACAAAATTATGTGTTGGTATTACCTTATTCTGAAAGTTTAGAGAATTCAAGCTTAAGATCCTTACACATGTAAATAAGACTATATTTAGGATTGTTTCAACGTCTTTCAAGGTTGGCAGCATGTTCGCTAATAAGTCTCCAACTCCAGTTGGTCTGTGTTCAGAATTTGTGTATCAATTGTCATATAATGGGTGTAATGCAACATACATTGGAGAGACTACCCTTAATCTCTGCACACGAGTTCTTGGGCATTGAATGAATTGACCCATATTAGCGATCAATTTAAGTTATGTACCAATAAAAAATAAGTATTGCTGATTTAAGATCTTGTCGAAGAGTTTAAGTAGTTACTGGGAACGAGTAACGTCCGAAGCGTTGTTAAATAGATCTTTAAATCCTATAATTAGTATTCAAAGTGTCCAGTCTACAGAGATTTTGAATTTATTTAAATAATTTAATTTGTATATTTAATATTTGGGATGATGTTTGTAAAAATTTTTGTATAAAAACAATTTTTAAATATAAATTTATTTTTTATATTATTTTTAAAAAAAAATTTTAAATTTAAAATTAAAAGTCTTTTCTTTGTTCTTCAATAGTTTTCGAAAAGACCAATATGTCATCTTAATAGACTAATGCTTTATTCTCTCCAATTATTAATATTTTTTGAAACGTTGATGGTGTGGCAGCTATTCCAAAAGACATCCTATTAAAACAAAATTGGCCCTGTCTTGTAGAAAATGCTGTTTTCAATTTAGTCTCTTCATCCAGTTCAACTTGATAATAGGCATTTCCTAAGTCGATTGACGAAAAATATTTGGCCCCATACAAAGAATCGAGCATTTCATCAACGCTGGGAATTGGAAAAGCTGGTCTAGCTGTATTTGAATTTAAAATCCAAATACACCCGAATTTCAGAAGTTCCCTTTAGGTTTTTAACAATTTCCTCTAGTTTTTCCTCATACTGCATTTGTTGTCGCCGCGGCTTAATTGGTATTGGGTTGCAATTAGTTTCTATTCTGTACTTTAAAATATCTGTTTTGCCTATATCCCATTTATTATACATAAAAATTTCTGAGAATTCAACAACTATTTCATATATCGGACTGCATTTTTCTATTTTCAATATTTCATTCATAAATTAATTTTTATTATTTTCTTTTAAATTATTACCAAATTTTGCTTGCAAACTGAGGTCATTTTCATTACAAAATTCAACTAACTTAATAATTAAAGAATTCTAAATATCTATTCATACAATTACTTCTGGGTATATTTCCTTAGCAACGAAAAATTCACCAGTTATTTCTTTATTGTTAACTCTAAACTTAGAGAAACTTTCCCTAAAATCCCTAACATACTACATTTTGCGCAAGATATCTTTCTATTTCCTTCATTAAAAAAATTTTAATTCGTTTTTCAGCAATCGATTGGGATAAAACACTTATTTTTGCTACTGTGTAAAATAATGAATTAAAAGTCACATTATTAAATTTAACATTATTAAATGGTCTACCATCTACATTACAATATCCTATATCATATATATCTTTAATAACATTAACACTGGGTAATTTTAATTTTTATTAGATATATTTAAAAAACAATCATTTTAATTCACATTTTGTTGAGTATTACAATTATTAATTAAATAAAAATCAGAATCAAATGTTTGATTGGGGAAAATATCAACATTAAGATTATCAAACAAACAATCAACCAAACAATCATTACATTCAACATTTAGGAACCTCAAAAAATGATCATAGTTACATGTGATTTATCGCTCCTAGCATATCCCCTCTGTTTGGAGCTTTGGTATTTCCCGATATTTCTGATTGTCCATCATAGTCTCTCGGTTCGTCATCATATACTGCAGGTACTTTTTCTCAATTGTTTCGATCATTTTCTTGATTGGAATTTCTATTGTATCGATTGAAATTCCCATGGTTTTGATTCGAAGATCTTAGCAACCTCATCTCGTACTGATTTTGTTTTTGAAAACACTGAAAACTTAAATGACCTGCTTTACCACAACACGAACATCGAATATTTTGGCATTCCCGACGAATATGACCAATTTCACGGCATGTGTAACATTGCGCTTTTGAATATTGATCTGAACTTTGATTTTGATACCAGTTTCTATTTTAAGGTCTTTCACTTAAATTTCTATTGAAATTTCTTTGATAATCTGCTCGTCCTTCTTGAAATTGATTTCTTTGTAGTTTTGAAAATTCATTTTTGTTATCACTTTGATTTCGCTGATTTCCATAATTATTTCTTTTCTCATTATTATTGTATCGACCGTTTTTCACAATTGACGCGTATGAGGTATTTCCAACGGCTGAAACTTGTTGTTTCTTCATCCATTTTCTGTAAAATTCTTTTAATATATTTATTTGCCATTGGACCTTTTTGTACTGGCTCTCTATCATTTCTTAAATCTTCTTTCGATAATTTTACTTTCAGCAAATCTTCCGTAATTTCATATCTTTCTATTTCACGTTTTTCTTCTTCATTATCAAGACAATGTTTTACGAAGAACGTTGTCAAATTTGACATTGTTAGCTTGTGCTTCAAGATTTTCTAAGCACCTTTCTCAGTCTTACTAATGTGAGTTTCTGCATCATCTTTTTTTTCAATAATTTAGCAACTTTTCCAAATCCTTAGCTAAATCCAAGTTGTCTTCGAATGCTAATCTAAGCCTTTTCGAATAATCTTCTTCATCTGGAATTTTGTCATATTTGTTGCGGCAATTTTCATCCAAATAATCTCGAACAATTACTTTTCTTTGACTATTTTCTTTGTCTAGCTGAATAATTGAAAAGTATGCTTCAATCTTCTCAATAAATTCTTCCAAATCATCTCCAATTGAATAGATTTTCGGTTGTGGGAGAATCCGTAATAATTCCTGGGTTGAAAGTGTGGTCGCCATGTAAAAAATAAGAATAATTTGATGAATTCCAAAAACTTTATTTAAGAAACACCAACACAATCAGCAATAGCTTTTTGGGAAATAATAATCAGTGACATAATTTGAGGACCCAGACCATTAAAAATAATAAATTACACATGCAGACATTACATAATATAGGGTAAAGGTTAGGGAAATCAAATATCCCATTATAATTATATCACAAAGGTTATATTTTTATACTTAAGTAAATTAAAGGCTTTATTTTGAAATTAAGTAATTAAGGGTTATATTTGGTAATTAAGTAAATTAAGTGATATAAAATCAGTAAATTAAGGGCTATATTTCAAAATGAAGTAAATTATTAATATTTTTAAATAAATAAATTAAAGTAATAATTTAAAATTTGTAGGATATTTCGAAAAACCATTAGTCACTAAGAAATTTAAAAAAGTAAAGACATTTTTATCAAATAATTTTCATAGATAAATTTAAATGCAAATTTTTGCTAATAATAATAATAATAATAATAATAATAATAATAATAATAATAATAATAATAATAATAATAATAATAATAATAATAATAATAATAATTCAACAACTTAGATACCAAGTACTTGCAACTAGCTATCAAGTTCCTACAACAGGATACCAAGTACATAAAACTAGGTACATACAACTTGATACCAAACAACGAGGTAAAGAGATGACCGGCACAAGAGTGAGACATTTTCTGGTAATATTAAGTTTCTTCAATTTGCGAACCACCGATGACTGTGACAAAACAACACTTATTTTCTCTGCTACTATGAAAGCCATTTCTAACTGCAAAAATTCGTTGTTACAGGCAACAGTATTAAACAAGACTTTTCTGGATCAAATTGGATTGAGTTTTTTCTATCCCAGGTTTTTTCCTCTTGAGTTGATGAAACATAACCAATCCCGTTTTGTTGCTTGTTTAGCATATTTCTGATCGAAATAATGCTTAATCCAATTGCAGAACCGAAGGCTTATTTGCATAGATAGCCATATTAACCCAGATGTTGCCAAAACTATTTTATTCAAAAAAAACATAAAATTAGTAAAATCTTATTTAAAGTAGCTAAATAAAGTTATTATACAAAATCAAGAATAAACAAAGAAGTTAACTGGTCAAGACTTGTAATTGTGATGTGCTAAACACATTCTTATTATAGATATCTCTAAATAACTAGCGTATGCAAAATAAAAAAATATATAAGGAGCGTTCTTTTAAAAGGACGGTGGCAACATTTGGGTTAATAACTAAAATGTGAATTTAATTAGCTACCTCAATAATTTTTTTTCGTTTCATTATAAGGGTATTTTTTTAAACCTTAAAATAAAATTTATAACTTTGAATAATAAATTCATAACTTTGAATAATACTGTAAATGCAATTTGTAATGATTTCTTGTTATATTTTTGATTGAATAAATTTATGAAAATTATCAATTTATCAGTGATTCCTTTTCAATATCATATTATTTCAGGCTATTATAAAATTTCTGCTCATTTCAAACTCGCATTAGATTTTGCTTTCAAAACTACTTCAGTTGATGGACTTATCGTTGTGGAAGATGATCTTGATATTGCTCCAGATTTTTTTGAATATTTTTCAGCTACATATAGATTGCTAAAAGAGGATGCAACATTGTATTGTGTGTCTGCTTTTAATGATAACGGCCGACCGGCATTAATCAACAAAGATGAATATTCAACATTATACCGGTTACTTTCATTTATATATTTATAAAAATCTAAACCTTTAACTGAATTTGTATATAATACAATAAAAAACTGCACTGAGTAGATAGATGTGAGTCCGCGATGACAAAGACAATGACTCATCAAAGTCATTGAAACAAAGGCAGTGACTCATCCGATGAATTATGTTTAAATTTTAGAATTTCAATTTTCAGAGTTCCCGCCAATGGATCTTATTATTTGATAGCTCATTTTGAAAGTCTTTCAGAGGGCTATTACGCGCGCGGGAAATATTATTGCTACTATTATTTTATTATTATATATCGTTCAATTATATATAATCAGAGTTTATCCGACAAGGTATTTTGTCCCCCATGGGTAATGGTTACAAGGGTACTGCTCACACTGAACATGTCGCAAGGGTATATTATTATTATTATTATATACTAGGGGCTCCACCCTTGTTCGCTTCGCTTCACCAACCCCGTTAGAACGCTGGAAATAATAGCGGGAAAATTTAAAAAAAATTTAAATGAAAAAATTTAAATAAAAATTTTAAAAAAATTTTTAAAAAAACTAATTAAAATAAAATAAATAATAAATAAAAAATAAATAAATAAAATAAACATAATAAAATAAACAAAATTAAAAAAAAGTTAAAAAGAATAATAAAATAAAAATATACTAAAAAAAATTAAAAAAATAAAATTAAAATAAAATAAAAATAAATAAAAGTAAAATTCGGATTGATGGGAACCCTTAGCTTTTTTATATATATATATATTATATATAGTCAGATTTTATCCGATAAGATATCTATTTTAACTTTGAAGTTTCTTTATAATTTTTCAAATAGAAACTGATTTATTTATTTAATATAGGTCAATGATATTTTATGAATATATATCTTTTCCCAATATCTAATACTATAATCCTCTGATAGCAATTCCTATCCCCAATCGCAAATAACAATAAAGTCCCGGTTCGCAGCACCAAATGTTGAGGTCTCAGTATTTAAGATGCTCAACTGGATTCTTATGTAAATACAATGAAAACAAGTCGTAATATAAATATTTATTAGCCGAAATTAAAATTAAATTTACCGAAAATAAACAACTCCAATTCAAGATGGATTAATTTGTACACTTGATTCTCTCCAAACTACAATTAATTCAAAACTCTGGTGACTTTAGACGATCCCATCGAGTTGATCCAAGACAAGGAAATGTTTAATTTCTTTGAGGGCGGTATACGAGGGGGGTGACATTTGTAAACAAACATTATGTTAATACAAATGAAAATACTGAACTTTTATAAATCGATTTTACACTTGATTCTCTCCAAACTACAATTAATTCAAAACTGCTTGTAAGAAAATGTTATTGTTCGTATGTTATGTAGTGCTTGCGTATGTAAGAATACTGCAATATTATTTAAAAAGATATTTTGGGTGGATGAACTAAATTTTAAAGGGGTATGTATACTATTATATTGCTATGAAAATTTAATTAATTTATTTCCGGCATATACGCACGGAATAATAATATTATTTGCTATACATATTTTTAATATATTTTGAAAGGTGTTTTAATGATTGTTAATAATTGCGTGTTTTATTATATTTATGAATTTCCGGCCTATTCACGGAATATCTAGAATATTGATTAGAAACACGTTTTGATTAATATTTCATATACTGTAATAATTAATTCTATAATATTATATATTAATTTTACTTTTCATAATAATGATTTATCTTAAATTTTATTTTAATTAATATCAATGATTTATTTAATCCCCTTATATTAGAATATTAAATATTTAATAAAATATAATTAATAAAACAATCAAAAAATTATATCTGTATACAACGGAGAATTGAAATGAAAGTTAATTAGAATATACACAGAATACAAATATTCAGTAATATGTGTATGAATTATAGTCAGTTGTCATGTTCTGTACAAGGTGGGTTGGATTGAATTGTATTGAGTTTGGCTTGATAAAAGCTCAAATCTATTGTCTTTTCTTGGCACACACATCGACTCTATACTTCCTAGGCCCTGTCTTTTAATTTTTATTCAATATGAATGTGGTAATAAGGTTACCCTCATCATCCAACACTGCAATTCCAGAGACAATAATCAATACCGGTTTTCGGTATTTTATTTAAAAATTAAAAAGAAATTGTATAAATTGATGTTTTTTTAATTAATGCAAAACAAATAAAAAATATAATATAATTTATTGGCGAAAAAAATAAAACAATAATATATAAAACTCTCAATTTTGCTTAGAGATGAAATAACTTCGTGAAGAGCAAAGTGTGTCCAGGTAATCATCACTAAGAGAAGACCTGATTTTGGAACAAATTTTTCCAGATGAGGAAAACGCTCTTTCAGCTTCTACGCTGGTTGGCGGAATAGTGCTCAAATAATCATATGCTTTTTGCAAATTTATTGCCCGACATCCTCCTTCGAAAATAGTCATTTCTTTTTTAATAATGTTGTCCAAATTGCCCGATTTTTTTGTTATAATTTATGGTCTTTCTTTTTCTTTATTAATTGCAAAATTTAACCCTTCTTGCATTGAATAGTTCACTTCTAAGTCTGCGGAATCTGAAGATGATGATTATATGTTAAATATTTAAATTTGAATCAATAAGGGTTTAACTAGAGTTGATATTAAAATAACGTCTATTTTGGATAACTGTTCGAAAGACAATTCATTATCTTGAATCAAGATTCTTGATGTTTTGATTTTATTTGTCCTTTGTAAAGATATTGAAGCAGAACTGATAATTGTGTTCTCCTTTCGTTAATTCTACGTGCTAATGAAATTTTAATTAAATTTCAAATGAAAATGTATGACAAATAGCGAAATACCAGTATTTATATGTGATTATACCGGTATACCGGTATTGCAGTCCCTAGGGGGACACGTAGCACACAACTAGCCTGGCTTACATAAAATAATAAGATAATAATATTTATCAAGTCAATTTTATAATTTTACATTTATAAATTATGAATGTTAAGAAATTAAGAATTCATTTTGATTTCAGAACTGATTTCTTTCCAGGATTAGGCTGGATGCTTTTACGATCTACTTGGTTAGAAATAAGAAAAGATTGGCCATTAGCGTTTTGGGATGATTATATGCGATCATTACTTATTCGGCGTTCGCGATCTTGTATTCGACCGGAAATTTCTCGGAGCTCAACATTTGGCCAAATTGGCGTTTCTAATGGTCAATTTTTCAAAAAATATTTACAGTCCATTCATCTCAACGATATTTTTACTAATTTTTCGAATCTTGATTTGTCTTATTTATATGTCAATAATTTTAACAGTATGTGGACTACTGAAATAGAAGAAGCATCCCAAGTTGATTGGCATAGTTTACAATCTGCCACTCAAAATTTTAAATCTCCAGTGAAAATAATTTATTTTCAAATTAATGAATTACAAGAAATCTGTGACAAATTTGGATTAATGTCAGATCTGAGAGATGGTATTCCACGCACTGCTTATAATGGTGTTATTACATTCTATTGGCAGTCTAAAAGAGTCTTTCTAGTACCTGCATTTACATTGTAATTTCATAATTTGAGTAGCAAACTTATAATTGCTTTTAACAATGAATAATTTTACTTTTTGATATTAATTTTTAAATGTTTCATTTTAAAACAAATTTAAAGAAAATTTAGATAACAAATATATTAAATGCGTGGTACTTACATTTTTCATGCGTTACACCTAATTCCGAAATTTAATAACTTCTATAATCTAAAAAAAATCAATATATATTATAGGAACACACAAACTTACCTTTGTGTAGAAATTTATTGTTCCGAAATTTAGTAACTTTATTATAGGTTTTGTGAAGGTGAGAGAAATATAACTGAACACACCAACAAAAACACAATGAAAAATGCATGCAAAATTCTTATATAGGTTTGTTCCGAAATAAATAACTGTTAACATATTGTTAAAATATAATTATTTTTAAATTATTAAAAAATGCAAGAAAATACTTTTAATTTAGATTCCGACAGCTCTACATTGAGCTTTAGAGAAAAGAAGAAAATACAATGTAAGTTTTATTCATTAAATTACAAAACATTAAAATATTGAAGGTCCTTCGAGACCTTTTGATTTACAGAAAGAAATTCGCAAATCGTAAATTTAAATAAATTATTTTAATAAATTAATATTTTCATATACAGAAAATAACAAAATACGGCTTATTAATGCCTTTGAAAATTAGGACAATTACCATAAATTTGGAAGATTGCATTAAAAAAATTGATGTATTCGGTGATTAGTTTATTTATTTAGTTAAAAATATATCTAACTTACATTTTAAAGAAAAATTTCCAGATAAATGCATAAAATATCATATAATTCCTAAAAAACACCTGAAATTTAATTATTAATGTTATATTACAACGGTGGGCAAATGCGGCTCTTCGTTGAGTAAACTGCGGCTCATTGATAATTGAATTTTTGATAATTGAATTTGAAAATTGAATTCGATTTTTTTATTTTGAAATTTTTTCAACTGAATTTTTAAAAAAAAATTTTTTGTTGCAATTGTATTTTCATAAATGTTAAAAATTAACGAAACATGCACCATAAAGTTACTTCTATAATTGAATTTTGGAAACTCGTACCAGAGGCAAAATATCCACACTTAAAACAAGCTGCTTGCCGTCTAATTTCAATTTTTGGTACAACATATTGTTGTGAATCTTTGTACTCCACAATGAAGTTCGTGAAGTCGAAATATCGTTCACAGTTGACCAATCAGCATCTTACAGAATTGCTGCGAACAGCTTTAACAAAGTATACACCAAATTTCAAAGATTTGACCAAAAGTCTTCGTTAATTCAAGAAATTTTATTACTTTTTATTAATGGATTTTTATTATATTTTATGTTTGTTACTTAAATTTTGAAATAATTGTTTTTAATAGCGTTTAAGTCTTTTTTAATCAAATTAATGAAATAAAAAAAAATATGTAGTTCACTATGGTGGCTCTTTAAAAAATAAATTTTCGGAAAATGTCTCTCATTGAACTCATGCGTGCCCACCCTTGTTATATTATAAATACTGACTAACAGTAATATTTAAGAACTTGAATAATGAACTCATAATTATATAAAATCAAAATTCAAGTCTTAAAAGTTACTTGAAATTAAAAAAATTACCTGAAAACCATTTTTAATAAATTAAATACACGTAAATGAAATGTAAATGAAATTGAATAACTTCATTTTCACGTAAATGATGACTCACCTCAAGTGTTGTGCACACCAACGTGAATTATAAAGGTTATTAAACTTCGAAATTGGGTGTATCAAAAGTCGAGTAATTATAATTAATTTTAATTAATTCACGCTAATAAGTTAAACAGCCGCACCTGATCACATTGCTAAAAGCAAAACAAGAAATTGGTGAAAAAACAACGAAAAAATAGAATAACCAAATAAATGAAAATGGTATCCGCCCAAACATATGGCGATGGCAGAACAGCAGTATGTTGTGAACCTGTAATACTAAAGGGAAAATATATGCTGAAGGGTATAATGAAATATACTCCCTAGAAACCATTTTTTTTATATAACATTTCAAAGATTTATAGCTCACCCGATTCGTAACAATTTTCTCTGCAAACCTTTTAACCATTAACTAGAAAAAATTTTCCCATGTTTTATATTATAAAATTTATAGTCTTAGAAATGTATATCGTGTGGTGGGTTAGAAGAGGGAAAACATTTCTTGTAAGTGTACTTTTCCTATCTTATTAATAATATCACTCTCCTTTCGATCTCTAGATGCCCGTCGCAAGCAACATTGGTGCTGCAATTTAGTGGGTGACCGTTAGCAAAAGGCGAGGCCCATCATACAAACTGCTAAGTCTCTGACGCGCCTCTAGGTTCACAGGCTTACCGTAGAAGGTGTGGCACCTTATTTCCTTTGTCCCTAAAACATTAATTATTCATCCTGATTCCTTGTACTGGATTATCATTTCAGATTTCCATGCCCTGAATTTTATTTAACGAAACGAGATTTGAACTTGGAAACACAAGATTATACGATCGGTTTTTTTCTAAGTAATTCAAATTAAATACGAAATGTATCAGAGTTATTTGAACAACGATTAATTTATTTAACAAGAATTTGTTTAAATTATCTCAGAAATCAAATTAATTCTATAATTCAATTCAAAGGGGAGAGACACATTCAGTTATTTTACTCAATTATTTTCTTTCAAATTAAATGTTGCTTCAGTTTTCATTTTAATTTTTACTTTAAATTTATTTATTCAATACTTAAGAAAATTTGTGTCTCGTTGGACTTGTTCCCGGATAGTGATATTGAGATCACCTAATCACGCCTAGGTCCTCACTTCTTGATTTCTGTAATGCCTCAATTTGCCAGTGGAGCTTTGAAATGTCATCTGCATACAACGGCCCACTAAAGCCTCTGCTCGACTCCAAAACTTGGCCGCCTCGGCTGTATGTATCGCCACAATCTGATGGCATTTCTCTATTGATGGGTCCATTGAAATTGACAATAGTCATGTCACTCTTTATAATAGCAGTAAATACTTACGAGCACAAATAAGTGCATATTCTTTAATAACGCTAGTAATTTTGACGAGGATATAAAATAAAATTTTCATTTCACTAAACTGACTGAATTTAATTTTTAACTATTTGAGCTTAATTTTATAGTGAAAAAGCTATAAAATTTTTTCTATTTAAATTAAAAGGACAAAAAAATCGATGGAAAAATCAATTTAAGACAGTGGTGGTCAACCCAAATCAATCGAAGTGCCAACATTTCGGAAAAATACTATCACGGGCCACAATAAATTCATTTAAATAAATATAACTCGTTTTTACGATTCAAGTAAACTTAGAATCAATTTTTTAAATTAAAAACATGCTTAATTCGAATATGAATTCTAAAAAAGACAAATATTGATTTGATGTTTAATATTGTGTCCGGTTACATCAAAACGCTTCGCGGGCCACCGGTTGGCCATGGCTGATTTAAGATTTATTCAGTTTTATATTTAATCCGAAACAAATTATGCTGAAATAAAGGCTATAATAAACTTCTTGTGGCTACATAAATAATTAAAAATTAAAAATTAAATAATGAGTTTTATTTATAAAAAGTTGTAAATGATATTTCTTTTGTACAGAAACAATATTTTTTTTTATTAATATATAGTTTTGATCGGTGATCCTACAACGCGACATTTTTTAGGAACCTATTTACCAGTATTATTATTTAATTATTAATTAATTAATTTATTTACGTACCCCTGAGAAGTTTACATAGCCGAAAAAAATGATGTGACTTCCGACGTCAACCCTGTTAGTAGGATGTTAGGAGCCCTCCGTAGCAAGGGAGGGGGTCCGGATGGTCGTGCTGCAGAGGACTCACAAGTTTTTTTCAATACAAACCCTTTTTGGTCTGCACTTTTCAATAGACTACAAATCTCACGCAGGGAAAAATCTTCCAACGGGAGATGTCCCTTTCTGGTACGTTTGATTTAAATTATTTAATTGCTACTAACTTAAAATTTTTCTTGTTGCTCTCGCTGAACTTCTTGTTTTCTTTTTCTTCGACCAACTGGCAATTCTGTTTTCTTGCCGGTCGCTTTTATACCCATTTTGTAATTGATTTTATTTTGACAAATTAGTTTGGGTCTAACTCCCCCCGGGCTTCCTCTTGTAGCTCTAATTCGCTTTAAGGAAATTGCTCCTTTTTCTTTGAAGACTCGCTCCAATTTAATATTATTTGGCTAATTTAATTGCCTTTCCTAATTTGATTGGTAATTCAGGTTCTCTCAAATCGCTCTGGTTTTCCATTGTCTCGGGTTTCCAATTAGCCCGGGTCCTCCTTTAGTTAATTAATTTTTTAATTAATTTTTTGTTTTTTGTAATTTATTCCTTCTACAGATCCCCCATTGATTTTATTTTATCATAGTTGAACTCGTATCATTATTTAGCATCTGCTCATACCAGTTTTCCGCGGAAATATTCATTTTTAAATTATTTTTGATTTTTTTGATTTTTTAGTAGTGGGGATATATCCCTCACGACCACAGGCCTCCCACTGTTTTCATGTTTTATACCTATTTTTCCCCCATAAACGTAAAAAAAAACACTTAAAACCCCTAAAAACCTATATATTTTAATTTCTTTATTCTGAAGACATTTTGGTTTCAAAATAAAGACTTAAAAAAAACAACAAAAATATTAAAAAAACAACAAAAATATTAATAAAACGGGGAAAAAAATACTGATAAAACTATGAAAAACGTTTGTCGGCTTGCGGTCTTTAGGGATATAAACACACTACTTGAGGATGTCAACTAGCAAGTTGCTATTTGACTAATTTATAATTTTATAAATCTTAATCTTGAAGAATAAAAAATTTTATGAAAATAGTAAAACTGCTCTGAGAGGACAGTGGTATTTTTTTTTTTTTTTTTTTTTTCACTGTCCTCTCAACAGTTTTTTTTGATCCGGATCATTTTTTTTTTTTTTTTATTTCAACCTCTTTCGTTTATCAAATCTCTTCCAATATACAAGCTGGCCAGACTTATATATCAGAATCAATTCGATAATAGCAGCACACCTTATTATTCGCTTCTCGCTCACGAAGTCGATTTCATCGGCGTTTTAAGTGTGCTGCTCGAAAGTACAAATGAATTCGAAAGCGAATCCGAAAGAGGTCCGAAAACAACCAAGAAATAAATGTGCACATTATAGAATCGATCCGGGGGTGTTCGAAAGACTGGTGGCGATAATTACCGGTTCGCCACCATCACCCGTTTCAATATTTTTTTTTTCATATTTATGTTTAAAAATTAATTAATTAATAAATAAATAAATAAAATAAACAAGATTTATTTCCTAAGATACCCACACCATTTTTCAATATTATTTTCAAATTTTTAATATTATTTTATGTTGAAAAAAAAACTAACCTCAGACGTGATTTGAACCGCTAGCATTTGAACCACAATGCCAGTCTATTCCCACTGCGCTATCGGAGTTCGGATTTTTGTCATTTTTTAAATTTTTAATTAATAAAAAAATAAAATAAAATAAATAAAATAAAATAAAAATAAATAAAATAAAATATAAATCTAAGATACCCACACCATTTTCAATATTATTTTCAAATTTTTAATATTATTTTATGTTAAAAAAAAACTAACCGTAGTTAGGATTTGAACCGCTAGCATTTGAACCACTGTGCCAGTCTAGCCCACTGCGCTATCGGAGTTCGGATTTTTATCATTTTTTAAATTTTTATTATAAAAATGAATAATATAAATCTTAAAATTCAAGAAAAAAATAAATTAAATCTTGATTATAATAAAGAATTTACTCATGAAATTAAAAAAAATGATATTTTAAAAATCTCGCCAACTTCAGGATCTATTGCAAACTTAAATCGTAGGGGTGATATAGTTTTTCAATCTCTTCAAACATCAAACCCAATAGATATTTGTAATGCCAAATTATATTATAAAATTGAATTAGAAATTGAAGCAAACAAAGATATAACCCTAGAAAATAATTTCTTTCCAAATTTATTCTCCAACATGAGATTAAAACTAGGATCATCAGAAATTGAAACTGTTTTGCATCCAGGAGTATATTCTACAATGTTAAATTTTATTTTAACTGGTTGTGATTATAAAAACGAATATGGTGAATTAACAGGTTGGATTCCTGATGTTAATAAAGGGGATTTAGATAAAGATGGTTTAGATATAAATTATGCTTACTATAAAAGAGTTGAACTTTATAAGTTGAAAAAATTTGAAGGTTATTTTGAATTAAAACACTTGTTCGGATTCCTTCAAAACTATAACCGGGTGCTCCATAATGTTTTTATAGAACTCATCTGTAATAGACTAGAAGGTGATAAAAGATTGTTCTATGGAGCTGCAGATACAAAAGCTAAATTAAAATTATCAACACTTGAATTGCATATACCTGAATGGACATTAAATCCACATTCTGAAATCAAACTCCTTGAAAGATTAAATTCCAACAAGTCTATAAATGTAAATTATTTAAATAGAATCTGTAGTGAATTTAGTATGACAGAGGGTTCAACATATTCTATAAAGGTGGCAAATTTAGCATACCGACCAAGATATATCTTGATTGGATTCAAAGAAACAGATCCATCATTTCAAAAAAATAACAACTTGTTTATTCAAAAGATTGGAAATGATAATTTAAAAACAATCCAAATTCAATTAAATAGTTCTTATTATCCAATAAATCGAATGGAATTTAATATTGAAAATAATGAAAACATATTCCCGTACCTGAATTATATTGAAACATGCCACGACTTCAAAGTTGAACCGCAATTAAGTTTAGAAGATTTCAAAAATTTATATTCTATATTTTGTATAAATGTTTCAGACCAAGATGATCGCCTAGCCATAAATAATGTTGATGTTACACTTCATGTAACAAAGGATTCTAATTTTAAAGCTAAAGTATATACATTAATATTAGAAGAAAAGAAAATAGAAATGAAATTATATGGTGGAAAGATTTCAATTATTGAAAATGTTAGGGGAGATTCTTCATAAGTAGATTCCCCCATAAAAAAACTTTTAAAATGAGTAAATATTGGACATGTGAAAGTTGTAATTGTCAAGTTACAAAACACCATAAAGCAAGTCATCTTAAAACTAAAAAACATACGAGAGTTGATATTACAGGAGGTGATCTACAATCTTCAAAAACAACATCTTCAATATTAAAACCTTTTACTACAGAAAAATATCCAGGTGAAAGACATTTATTCCGTCACAATTATACTGGGCCAGGAACAAGATTAGATATTAGATTAGATGAAAATAATAATCCTAAACAAGGAGAAGAACCGATAAATAGAATTGATCAAGCAGCTTTAAAACATGACATTGCTTACAACTCTGAAGATCTTAGAGATAGACATGTTGCTGATGTGAATTTAATACATGATTTAAATAATATACAAAATCCATCAAGCAAGGAAAAGATTCAAAGAGCTCTAGTTAAATTAGCAATGAAAGGTAAGATTTTCATAGGAGCAGGACTTCCTAGGAAAGCAAAAGATGTTGCTAATAAAAAGATTATCGAACAAGCAGAGATTGAAAGATCCCTCGAGAGTACAGCCAAGACTAGTTTACAAACCCCAACAGAATCACAAATAAAATATGCCAACGAATTACACCATGAATTTAGAAAAAATAAAAAATATTTAAAAGTTCAAGTACATGAAAAAGATCAAACATGGTCTGCTGATTTAGTCTTTATGCCCAAATCATCAGACCCTGAAAAATATAAAATAATTTTAACAGTAATAGATTTATATACAAGATTTGCTTTTGCAAGGTGTTTAGAAAATAAAACAGGATATTCTATTACAGAAGCATTTGAAAATATATTTGAAGAATATCAAAGAATTCCAAAATATTTATGGTGTGATAAAGGAACAGAATTTTATAACAAAGTTTTAACAAAGTTTTTAAATGAAAATGATATTAAATTATATTCAACAGAAAACGAAGGAAAAGCAGTTGTGGTTGAAAGATTAAATAGAACATTAAAAAATAAAATGTGGAAATATTTTACTGCTATTGGAAAACAAAAATGGAACAATGAATTGTTACAAAAGATTGCAAATGAATATAATAATGATGTACATAGTTCTATAAAATCAACACCTTTAAATGCTTCCATGAAGCCTGAAACCATTAAAGTGGTAAATATTGAAAATGATGTTATTGTTGATACAACCCCTATAAAACCAAAGTTTAAAATTGGTGACCGAGTAAGAATATTTAAATATAAAAATAAATTTGAAAAAGGATTCACAGCAAAATGGACAAATGAAATTTTTATTATAAATAAAATACATTATACAACTCCAATAACATATAGCATCATTGATTTAAATAATGAAAAAATATTAGGTAGATTTTATAATAATGAACTACAGAAAACAGATTTTTAAGTCGACAAGCCCTAAAACAAACTTTTCCATATTTCAGCTTCTTCTCTATCCAAATAAATATAATTATATTTTTCTTTCCAATGATTATCAACAAACATATCAAACATATTCTTATCAGGTTCAACATTTGAAAATAAATCATTATAAATCATATTCTTATCACGCTTGTCTAATTTAAAAAATATAAAACAATTAGAATTATTTCTTATAGAGTTTTTATCTAAAGCATAATATGTTTGAGATATATAAATAACATTACAATTATTATGTCTACCTCGTGTAAAGTAACTCTTTTGAATCTCTTGATTTTTCATGTTAACAACATCATCAAATATAACTAGATTCTTTTTATCTTTAGGAAGTAAATCACAATGTAAAACATCTTCAGGTTTATTAGAGAATAAGATCTGGATTCCATCCCCTATATAATCATTTTTATTACTAATATCTGATTCTAAAATCTTTTCCTTGTACCAATCAACCATATCACAAGGATGAAAAACCTCTTCGGGATATGTATGTTGATTTTTAAAAATATCAATTATAGCTTTTTTAGTTAATTTATTTTCAAATCCACATTTCAAAAGTTGTAATTCCGGTTGGTTAATGGTTGTAGAATAAAAGATTAAATTATTATAATCCAAAAAACCATCTTCTAATAACATTCTCATAAGAAGAACATTCTTTCCACATCCAGAAGATCCAATAATTAAGCATCTAAAATTATCAGGAAATACTTTATTATTAAATTTAGATTTATGTCTATTTAAAATTGGTTTCCAAGTATCCATTTTTATTTATTATAAAATGACAACACAAAACCCTACAGAGGAATCTTTGCAAGAATTAATAAATTCAAATAAAAATAAATCAGTAGTAATCTCTGGTAAAAAATATTTTATTGGAAAACATGTAAAAGAACAAGTTAAAGAACATATAGGGAGTTCCTCCAAATN
>CAUHTR010006267.1:0-10337 GCA_959609185.1 Schmidtea polychroa
GGAACTTGTTAAATTGGCGATGATTAAGACACGTGCACCAATGTAATACAATTTTTTGTACATGCTCGATATTTAAAACTTTGGAACACAATGTTTGTTGATGAATAATACAATGAAAATGTTGAACATAGGTATTCCCTTGTTCTCTGCATTTTTCTTTTAATTTTGAAATGACTCCTTTAACACTGCTAGTCATGGCAGGTGCACCGTCAGTTGCAAGACAAACTAGGTTTTTAACGATAAATTGTAGTCAATAAAAACATCCATTAGTTTATTAAAAATATCAACTCTTGTATTTGTATCGTGCACATGAACAATTTCTAAAAGCTCTTCACTTACTTTTAAGTTCACATCACATCCACGAATAAAAATAACCAACTGATCGATATCCTGCACTTTTCTACTTTCGTCAATTGCTATAGAATTGAATTTTTAAATTCTCTGCTGTATCATCAACTCTGCTAGCAATGGTATTTCGAGTTAAGCTTATATTTTCGAATTTCTTTAATTATTCTGGACACAACACTTCCACTGCTTTAATCATGCATTCACGGATAAATTCACCTTCAGTGAGCGGTCTTGACTTTTTTGCAATTAAATCTGATAACAAATAACTAATTTTTACAGCAGCTGTATTATCTTCAACAGGTTTGGTAAATACACTTTGTTGTTTTTGAAGTGTCAACTTTAATTCTGACAATTTATCAAGTAGTTTTGCAATATATTTGTCATAACTTTTGTTGTGATATGTTTCGTAGTGTCTTCTAATATTATACTCTTTGCAAATTCCAATAGATTTTCTACATATCAGACATATAATTTTATTTTGTCCTCCTTGTATACAAAAGTATTGTATCTTCCAATTTTCTGTGAAAATTTATTAATAAATGCAATAAAACCTCGCACGTCAGGACACGTCGATACGGTACGCACATGTATTTGTTACAGCAGAACTTCACTAGAGTTACTCAAGCAAATCTTTTTGTTAATTTGTTTTTCTGGCAGTTCATACATGAGTTGACGAAATTTTTGATGTCTTTTCTCGTGTTTGGCCATACGAGTTTCGTGTGCATGAGTTCGTATGTGGCTTTTGTTCATGAATGGTAAATGTTGTGGAATTGTTTGGTAAGTTGGTTTCTACAATCTTTGGGCACTATAACTTTTATTGTTTTCGTTTGATACGTCGTTCCAATTTCCATCGATCTCTTTTAAGGTTAATGAGTGGTGTTTTGGAAAGTTTTTTATAGTTTTCTCTTGTTTGTTTTTCATTATTTCTTTGTTCACCATCGGGATCATGCTAATTGCGTTTGTTTGTGTTTCAATTCGTGACAATGTGTCTTCGTCTGCTATGTATTGAATTGTGAAATGTAATTCAGTTGTCGTATTTGTCTTGGTGAAGGTAGCTACATGTTGGTTGCGTTCAATAGTGGTTGTGGTCTGTGAACACTTTGAACTCTGTTCCTTCTAAAAGGTATTGAAAGTGTTTTATTGTGTCGTGTACTGCCAGTAGTTCTCTGTCGAAAGTGGAATATCGTATTTGGTGTGCTTTGAGATTGTTTGAAAAAAATGCAATGGGTTGTCTTTCGTTATGTGTTCTTGTTATATTGTGCCTCCCATTGCTATTCCTGAGCAATCTGTGTTGATGATGTATATTAGGTCTGGATAGTTGGCTTGTGTTTGATAAATTTGTTTTTGCCTTTTCGAAAATTCTTTCTAGGACTTCGCTCCAGTTGATTTTTATGTTTCCTTTTGGTTTTGTTTAATTCGTTTAGTGGTGCGAGAATTTCATTGCATGTGTTTGTGGTAAAAATTGATCATTCCTAGAAAACGTCTCAATTCTTTTGTTGTTTGGGAAGTTGGAATTTTTTGATCGCCTTTATTTTGTTTTCCTATGGTTTTGTTCCATTTTTCGTTAAGAATATGTCCGAGGAATTTCATTTCGGGTTTCATGAATTCGCACTTTTTAATTTTGATCTTAAGGTTGTGATTGTTGAGGGTTTTTAGAAATTCGTTGATGTCTTGTATGTTAATTGCAAACAATTACAAACATTCTCATACATATAATCATTACTCAAGATCTTACCTACATTTAGTATATCGCTCAAATCACTTCCTCCTGTTTTGGAGCGTAGTCATTTGGGTATTCGTTGTCGGACATCAGATTCTCAACATCTCCTTGGTCTGCAATCGCTGCCATATTTTTTATATCTGTAACTTTGAAATTCTCCTAATTCGAATCATTGGGATTTAGAATGGCCTGTCTTTTTGCAATGAGAACATTTTTTGTTCGGACATAGAGCCCTTATATGTTCTACTTCTTTGAATCCTCAGCATTGTTTTGATCGTGGTTGTTTATATCTTCGATTTGACTGATCAAATGAATTTGAAAAATCCGATCTGTTTTATGATGTCTACATTGATGGTCGAAGAGGTTAACTCCTTTGATCTACAATTCTATTATTGTTCCTAAATGGTTTCTGCGTGATAGGCTGTTTTCCGAAATCTTTGTTGTTGTTGTTTTTGTTGTCCTGATTGTAATTGTCGATATTGTTGAGCTATTGGCTGCGATTTTGGACCACATTTTCATAACTCCTTTTGAGTGGTTTCATAGCCGCAATCTCTTCATTTTTTTATTTCTTTATTAATTTCTCCTATCTTCATAATGATCCCTTTAATCCCCGTTACATTAGAAATATTTCTGATCTTGATTTATCTTCTTATATCTTTATCTTCTATTGCATTTTGCAGTAATTGCAATAAAAAGGCAGTAATTTCTCTTTACATAATTCGTGTCTAAGGACATTTTCTGCCTATCGATCAATGGTCCTAAAAAGCTTTGATTGATTCATTACCTTTTTTGTAACGGATAGTTTTATTTAAATCTTTTCCGAAATTTGAAGGTTCTTTGAAGACTTTTCTAGATTTTTCTTCATAACTGTCAATTTCTTCATTGACTCCTTCATATAATTTAGTCGCTTCGGTTGACATAAATGTTCTTATGAACGTCTTTTGTAATTGAATTGGAGTTTGAGTTAAATCACAAAATATTTTAATCTATTCTAAGAAAATTTTCAGACTGTTCCCAATTGTAAAATTTTTCGGCGTTGGAATAAAAGCATTCAATGGGTTATTTGTCGTGGGTCCTGGCATCGTCGTTATATTAGAAAACTTTGGAGAAATAATTTATTAATATCACAAAACTGATTATCCCATCGAAGGAAGTTATTATATTTTAAGTATCTTGAGCACATACATCAAGATACCTGTATGGGTAACCGGTGTAGAACATTGCTGATTGTAGAACAAATACTGATTGACCTTTGACACTTGTGTATCAATTGCTGTTTGACTTTTGACCTCGTGACCATTCGATATCTAGTTTCTTACTAGTAATTTTTTATTACTAACCTACATCAACACACACATAATGAATTACTAACACACTGAAATACACAATTGTAACAATACTATTACTATTTGGTTAGTTTCTATGTCTTATAAATGCTTTACCTTTCATATCATTGGCATTACACCTATTTAAAATTTTAAATACATGTAATTTTTTGATTGTTAATTGAAATTATTTCAGACCTAAAAAATACTTTGGGTTTTTTAATGAGACCTGAATTCCATGTACAAAAATCTCAGAGATCAAAAATACCCTGTGGCATACTGCAACACAAGCTTTTTTAGCGAAGAGAAAAATATATTTCATTTTTACTTGATAAACCTTAATTCATTTTGACCGGAAAACCCCTGCGGCTTCCTGCAGCCGGATGGTCGTGCTGCAGGGAGCCATTATGTACCTACTTAGTTTTAATAAATTTCTAAATTTGAAATATATCATTTGCAACTTGAACTCCGTCCTTATTGACATACATGACTAGAATGTTTTTAATATTTTATGTAATAACTAAAATAAAAGTTAATTTTAACATAAATAGATTAAAAATAAAAATCTAACGGATATGTTTTTCTGAATCCAACATGAAATCTATAAAAAAAGTAAAATTATTCAGAAAATTAACTTGATTTACCATGAAGATCAACACGTTTCTTTATCCATTCAATATCCGGAGAGTAATACAAATATGCAGATATATAGATTTGCAACTTCTTAGCGATTTTTTGAATTTTACTATTTTTACATGCATGGCTAAGGTATATTGGAAAACGACTTGAATGTATATTATTTTTGTGTGGATGATATTTAAGAATAAAGGATAAAGTTTTTTCTAAATAAAATGGCCTATTACAAGTTAAGATTAAAATTGGAATTTTTTCATCATCAAAATTTGTCTCCTTAATAAAATGATATTAATTTTAATGAATCAGTAAATTATTAGTTGTTATCTAAATAACTTATTAAAAATAATTTTCAGTATTGTAAGGTGAGATTAATTTATAATAAACTAGGTAACTATGACCATGTCGTTAAATTGAGAATCCGTTAGATAGAGGATGAAAGAATAACACGCGAGTAACGATCAGGGTATCAAATGCTGATTTACTCATAGAGTTGCTTTACCCTGCGCTGCAAGATGCAGTGTACATACTGCACCATTCTTTGCCATGGAAAATTGCAATATTATTTGAAGAGATCAACAGTTGTAGCGCTGGTTAACTACAGCTTTTCCAGCTAGAAGTATCGTAACTTTTACTAAGAAGTTTAGATGTCAACGTTGTACCAGTTTACGTTGAGGTTGCCTTCAATATTGTTCATTTGTAGTTTGCATTGTAGAATGAAAATCTGGTAAAAATTCTCAAAGTCTCGAACGTATCATTATGAATCATGATTTTGCAGAAAGTTTCGCCATAACTGAAACATGACTACATATGCTAACGTTTAACAAATCAACAATATGGTCCATCAGGATGTTGTTTTGGATGCAGAGCATTTCGTTAATAAACTTGATTCCAACTAAGACTTTTAGATGCACTCAGTGTAAATTGTGATATCAATGTGAAACTAGTCGTGATTATTACCTAGCTGCTTGTGCGCTTTTCAGCGACACTTTATCCACGAGGCGCACCCGCTCGGGAATTACATTAAATTTTTCGCTGTCAACCTCATTATTTAATGATAAATGTGATTTTATTTGATACATTTGTAACAAATTATGTTTTACGTTGTAATTTTCATGAATATAGTACTAAATGGACTAAACTCTATATTTACTTTAAATATACTTTATAATTATATTAAATACAGAGATTATTATTATTATTTATATTTAATTAATGTAATTGAAGATAAGTTGTATTTACAGAGTTTAAATAAAAATAAATATTCGAGTCGACAAAATTATTCATCGACCGAGAAAAATAAAGCAAAATTAATCGCAGTTAAACTTATTAAATATTAAATGATTTTTTGTTCACAAATAAATATTGTATTGTATAATAAAATTTATTAAAATATTTTTAATATGTAATACAAAAAAAGAAACATTTCTGAAAAACATTACAAACTTTTTCTATGACTTCTTTACTCTTTTCTGTTACAATAACCTCAATGGGTAAAATAGATTCTTTTTTATATTTAATATTAGGGGTGTAGTAGGCATAATAAAATATTATTAAATTAAAAAATAAACTAATAGCTGCGAATTTACACACCCAACGATATCTGAAACCAAATCTCATTAATTAAGATTAATTAATAGCTAAATGTGAAATTAAGATAAATTCATAATAATTTGAAAAAGAAGCTTAACCTTAATATAATTATTTATAGATGTTATTAAACAACGTGGTATCTATAATATCATTTATTTTTCGTTTACCTTGGATCTATTTTTATAATTTTTCATATTTTTTCATTACATCTATAAATCAAGAATTTATTTTACTAGTTAGATATCTTTTTGTTTAAATAATTTGGAATTGGCGGTTTTTGTGAAAAAATTAAAACTTGTTATTTATAAATTCTTTGATTAAATATATATTGTTAGTTTCAAGATTTTTGCTGCGAAATTTAAAGATGGATTTAACTGGTGACCACGTCGAAAATCAAAATATCAACGCCATTTCGAAATCGACAAAATCGCTAATGGAATGCCTACCGAAATCATGCCAAGACAATATGATGGACGAGGTTTAAAGGAAGCCGAAGAATGGATCAGGGATATAGAAGAATGGTTGCTGACAAATAGACAGCAATTGACAAGCACTTTCGATGTGTTATTAGTGGCAGAAGCAAATACATTGTGGGGAAACGTCAGAGAAACAGAAACAACAGATGTAAAAGCCAAAGCGTGGTTCTTAAATACGTTCACAATTACAAAATCAATAACTGACAAAATCAGAGAATTGGCAGCTATGGAACAGGAAGATGATGAAAGGTTTGCAGCTTTTGAGATATGGCTAAGGAAAGATTTAGATGAAGTTGTAAATTCAGGACGATCAGAAGAAGATATTGTTCAAGACCTCATCGCAAATAAAGCACGCGATGTGAGACTGAGGGAGATACTATTGACGAAACCAGAAACAAAAACGAGATCATTGGCGAAAATTTTTGAAAGTAACAAAAATGGAAACAATAAAACGGAATTTATTAAAGCAATCGGTCAAAGAACATACGCTAGCGTGACTGAGGGAGAGCAGATGAGAATTCAAAAGAATACCCAAGATCTCATGCCTACATCACCACAAAGAAGACTGTCAGAAGAGTCATTTAGTCACCACAAATCAAGAAGAGACGAACATCCTATATGTGGACCAATACAATACGAAGGAAATAACCATGGTCGTCGAGAACAATCTCCAAGAGAACAATTCTTGAGAAATGCGAGAATCCCGAATAGCTCAGAAAGGAAGCTGCCAACAATGTCCATGAAGAATATAGCAAGGAGGCTGTGCAACGAAAGTAGAGGACTACCACAAGCATCGGTCCCAAAATTAACGGTAGGTGATTGTTTTTGCTGTGGCGAAAGGGGACATAGAAGGTATGTCCACTGGGAAATAAATGCCTGATATGTGGCAAGGAAGGACACGGGTTCCGAGATTGTTTTTCGTTACGGAAAGAGGTTCCACACCGATATCAAAGAATAGCGTGCATAGAAGAAGAAGATTCAAGATCTGAAAGAAGAGATTACACCAAGAACAGCCAGGATTTCAGAACTGCTCACAGCGACATGGAAGATAGATACAATGTCCCTGAGAAATATACTATATTGAGAGAAGACGGAAAAAACATCAGGACTCCATGGGTTTCATTTCGTCGGTGGAGTCAAGACAATAAATTGTGAAATAAGAAATGAACGACGAAGAGACGAGGTAAAAGAAGAGATGTACCAGACGAAGATGGAAGAAATTGAAATAAAATAATGTTGAATAATGCTGAAACAGAGATGTTATGGGATTCTGGAGCATCAGTAAGTCATGAGCAAGAATTTGTGGGGAAAAAAGGCAAACCAGAACTTCAACATAATATGATATTATTATGCGGAGTTTTTTCAACTGGGTGTGAAGAAGCAATGGGATACATGACTATACCGGCCACATGGAATCAGAAGACCAAAATAATCACAGTAGTAGTGGTAAAAGAGATCAAACCCGAATTCATAGAGGGCATTGATACAATGAAAGAGTTTGGAGTAAAGTTAGTGAAAATCATTAATATAGAAACGTCATTGATAAACAAATTTACACTGATGAAGAAAGAATAAATAAAGCACTAGGGGCGATGGTAGGTGAGAATAGTAAAGATATTGAAGGAATGATCAGTGAATACGGCGGAATTTTTATGGCATCGAAATTCGATCTGGGATTTACAAACTTAGTTCGACATGAGATGCGGATAACAGGAGGCCAAATAATGCAACATCCTCGACGTCAACCAATACACATGGAGAAAAGGATTGAAGAACTGATAAAAGAGTTAATGAAAGCAAATGTTATAATGTTGTAAGAGTCCTTGGAATGCCACGTTAGTGATAGTAGGGAAGAAAGATGGATCTATCAGGATGTGTGTAGATTATCGTGGATTGAATTCCATAACAGAAAAAGAGTCATTTCCTATGCCTAACACAAAATTCTTACTAGACTGTCTCGTGAATACAAAAATATTTTTGTCAATCGATTTAGGTCAAGCGTATTATCAAGTGGAGTTGGCTCCAGAAATTCAAGAAATGACTGCATTTAGTACAAGAGAAGGACAATTTTGCTTCAATAGACTACCGTTTGGCTTAGCAACAGCTCCTGCGACATCCAGAGACTGAGCACACAGTGCTAGAATGAATCCCATTCAAGGGAGTAGTAGTTTATCTAGATGATATCATGGTATATGGTAAAAGTCAAAAACACCACGATGATCTATTAAGGGAAATATTCAGAAGAATTCAAATGGCAGGACTGAAGATAAATCCAGAAAAATGCAAATTCAATAAAACAGAATTGTGTTTCTTTGGTCACACAATTAACGAGAAGGGTATCCAGATAAACTGAAAGAAAGTTAACAAAAATTAAAAAAACACCAATTAAAACAGAAATGAAAACAGCAAGAGATAATAAATAAAAAACAAAAATAATAAAATCCAAATCGGGGGAAATGGCACATGAGACATACATTAAGATGCAGAAAACGCCTCTAAATCACTAAGAGAAAAATAGTGTAAGAAAGCGAATCACCAAACAATCAGGATCACAAAGAAAAGAATTTAATTTAAAAATAAATAAATAAATTTTAAAAAAACTAAAAGAACCAATCAAAATTATTAAAATTTAAAAGATATAAAAATCATAAAAATACTGTTGGGCTGAAACCGAGAACTGAGAGTTTGTTTTAATCGATCGAAAATACCTAACACAAAAACCGCAAAGTTGAAAAAATTTATGACCAAGGTTTAATATAAAATAAATAAAATAAATTTCATCACACATTAAGAGTCAATAAACCCCGTATAATAGAATAAAGAGATAAATAAATTTAACAGAAAAATTCAACACCTAAAAATTTCGATAGAAAAATAATAAAATGTAAAATATAATTAGTTGAAAATTATTTAAATATAAAAATTAAATCGTCAAAATAATAAAATTAGTTAGCATTATGTAAATTGTAAAGTTTATAGAATTAAATGGTTATGTAACTTATTAAATTTAAAGATAAAAATGTTTAAATTAATAAAAATTAATATAACTCAAATTATTTAAATTATAAAATTTATAAAATAAAAATTAATAAAAATTAAATAATTAATTAATTAAATTAATGAAATTAAAAACAAATAAATAATTGCACACACTCATGCATGTATGCAAAATTAAGTCAAAATTTCTCGCACTCTGATTGGATAGAGTGACAGCGCATGCATGAATGCGCATTCAAAATCAGTATAAATACTGATCACAAATTCATTTGAAAAACTTTTTTTCCAGCACCACAATGTAATTTGCAGACAGTAAAGCTCTCAGTTTTCGATTTTATGCCATCGTGGATTTGGTAATTTATTTTTTATTCTTATTGTAATTTTTACGAAGTGTTTTAATTAATAAATTTTATATGCAATTAATGTCTCAGATAAATTTTCTTTTGTGTCCTTTTTAATGGTTTAACTTGGTTTAGTTTCAAGTTTTAAATAATAGTTTTTATTGAGTCCAATTATATTATTTATTGGTTGTAAACGATGGTGCCGTGGAATTGAGATCCAGCATATCATGGTTTGGGGTACCTTCGGGATGCTCAGACTGGTGGGTATGCTGGTTTTTCAATCGCGCAGCTGATTTCGGGCCGAAATGTGGAGGCTTCTCCACGGGTCCGTCGCTGGAAGTACTTTGGTCAAAAATAGGTTAGGACTAAGAATACAGGCAGATCCCTGCTCAAATTTTTTAAAGGACAATTTAAATATTATGGCAAGTGTGGATTAACTTGGAAATAAGGGCCGATCCCTGCTCAAATATTTTGCGAGATAGGTTAAATATTCATAAATATCAAGAAAATTACCTAGCAACCTTTATTAATAGAAAAATAAGGGCGCATCCCTGCACAAAATTTTGAAAGGAAACCATAGAAAACATCTAGAAAGGAGGACCATAGCCGAATGAGATAGAAAAGTAGAAATAGAAAATGATCGATGACGTAAGACCTTCTATCGGCCGTCTAGAACCCGAAGAGAAAATACAATGGGGAGTAGTTTTAGCAATAGAGCTCACCTGCTCATTGTTTTTTTCGCCTTTGTGTACAGTACCAACATGGTCGTCGCCATGGGTACACAAATGGTTTAGAGTTCAATAGTCATGGAGTTGCTTAGGAAAGAGTCGAACGATTATGATTACCCCTAACGTATGCTAAAATGTAAAAATGACACACCCCTAAGTAACCAACAATACGATCA
>CAUHTR010006268.1:0-10681 GCA_959609185.1 Schmidtea polychroa
TATTATATTATATGCTGTAATAACTATAGCATTCATAATTATTTGTTTAGCTTTAAACCCTTCTATCTTTTTAACTTCTTCTTTCATTCGAGATATAGACTGTGATATATTGTCAGAATGTTTTTTATTAATTTCATCAACATATTTTCTTATTAACTGCATCAGTTGGATCACTTGGAAAAGATAATTCTTTTATCTTGTGTCCATTTAAAATTAAATCACCCTTCATTGAATCACCTCTTTCATTAATATATTTATTTTCTGTTAAAGTTAATATTTCTTCTGTATTAAACCCTGTTTTTATTGTTCCACCACCTCTATTACATGGAATATAAGAACTCATTTATTAATAGTTTAAAATAATAATTTAAAATGACTCCTTGTGACTTCGTGCTTTGTGCTCTCTCCCCTTGTGACTTCGTGCTTTGTGCTCTCTCCCCTTGTGACTTCGTCAAACCTGTTTCAAATGTAAATACATTGAAATCTCTTCTCCATTAAAATCAATCAATTCTCCTTCTTGATTAAGAATTTTAAAATTAATATCCATTATATATTTTCTACATAAAGGTAAATAATTTGGAGGATTCATTCTTTCAACTATTTTATATCCCATAGGAACTGTGTTTGAGGGAAAGGAATATAAAACATTTGTTATGGTGCCATTATTATAAGAACCTGTTATACAATCGCAATGAATATTTATTGTGTTTGTATTTATTATTTTTATAATATTTTCTGATGTTATAATAGATTCTTTCCCAACTTTAGGTATGTTATAATGACTCTGTGTAAATCCTAAAATTGTTCTAAAGAAACTATTATTTTGAAAATGAATTCCTATTTTCTTTAAAGTCATTATACATTTTGAAGTTGGTAAATCTATTTTAATTTCAATAGCTCCATTTGTTTTTTTAGAAAGTATATTATTTAAATCTTTTATCTCATAAGCCCCGGATTCTATTATTATTATAATGTTATCCTCGATTTTTGGGGGGCTTACATAACTAAATGTGTTATTATCTTTAGTTATATTAAAAATAGTATTATAAGCACAAAACCATAATAGACCTAATTCATAATTTAAATTTTGATCTAATTTTATTGAATCTTGAAAGTTTATAGTAAAGTCTGATTCTTTTGAATTTATAGATAAAGTTCTTGAATATTTATCTGATATTATGTTTAACATTTTTTTTAAATTATCTTCCATTTCTTATAGCATTAAATTCTTATAGTAGAGATTTTAAATCATTATAAATTTCTTGGATTAAGGAAGTGAAACCTTCTCCTTTGGATTTATTCAATCTATACAAAACATATAAACTTAAAATACCACATATTTTAGTATTATTAGGTTGAACTTGTAAAGAATTAAAAGTGTAGCCCTTCGAAGAACTCTCCGAGAGATAATCTTCAACTTCTTTAGTAGGTTTAATCCCAAAAGAATCAAAGTATATAGATTTCTTCCTTGTGCCCTCCATAGTTAAATTCTTACTAGTTAAATTCTTATATATACAAACCCAATGAGATCCTTTCTCATTTGAATTTTGATAATTGATTATTATATTCTTTATGTCTTCTTTCTGAATGCCCTCCAGACTTGATAATTCATCATTCATTAATATTTTAAATTTTAAATTTAAATAATTTGCATAATCTTTTAAATCAAAATTTGTTTTTGCATTTATTCCAACTGTTTTTAAAAAATCTAATATAGAGGGAGTCATTTTATAGGAGTTAAATTCTTATCTTATAACTTCATATTTTAAAACTTCGTATACTTCGTAGACTTTGTATACTTGATAAATTTATCTTTTGAAATTATTCCTTGTTTTAACAAATCTTTAGAAATCTTTAAAATATCAGAATCTAAATTATTATGTCCTGCTTTCCTTGCAGCTAATAGTTTTCTTAATTCAATAAAAAGGTTGATGGGATCCAATCCCTCTCCCTCTGTAACAACATAACCCTTTTCATTTCTATTTAAATAATTCTTTAAATCTTGAATATATTTTGCTTTAGAACTAGCCTCTTACTAATCTTATTAAATTTAAATATTTTTTAATTTCTTCAACATCATCTGAAGAATATCCACAAAGTAATCTATAAAAATCATCTGTAAATTCAAGTCTAAATATTCATTATTATAAACATTTTGTGAATGAATACGTGATTTATTTTCTGAATTTGAATATAAAGTAAAGTTTTGTTTATTAATTGTTATTATTGATATCCTTCAGTATTAGTATTAAATGTGGGTCTAATTGAAGGAGGTAAATCATCTCTAATTTTAGGATCAACTTTAAGAGGTTTTGTTTTTAAAAACATTTCTTCTTCTTCCACATTAGAAATTCTTCTGCGTTTTCTTTGATTTCTTTCAGGATGGTTTTCACTGGATTCTTTTTCTTTATCCTGCCACTCTAGTTCTTTTATTTTTTGTTTTTTATCTTCTAACTCTTTAAATTTTGCTTGCTCATTGAAATCTTCCAACTCTTTTATAGCTTTAATTGTTGGCCCCTTTTGTTGTGTTATTACCTCATTTAATATTATAGATTCAGCATGTTGAGTTGTATCTTTTTTATTATATTTATCTTGTTCTGATTGTAATTTTGTTAAAAGTGCTAATCTTTCTTCATATACCATTTTAATGGTATCAAAAATGGTATCATAGTTCGAAGGGATTCAAGTATAATCCTTTACCATTTTTAGTTTTACAAAGGCATCCATTCTTTAAAGATTTACATATTTTTTTTAAATCTTCTTTATCTTTTGAAGATAAAGATTCAGATGTAGAAATTTGATTTTTTAAAAAATCATTTAAACCTCTACCTTTATAAGGATCAAGATAGAGACCTTTGCCCTGAGACTTTTGCCGACTTCCCTCATATGGATTAAGATAGAGACCCTTTCCAACGGACACTCCCCCTTTAGCTTGCCCTACCTTTTTCATTGAATCGATTTCAGTTTGTAGTTTTTCTTTTTCAAGGTCTGTCTTTTGAGATTCTTTAGCTTTTTGAACTGTAGTTGCAATTCCTCCAGCTATTCCAGCAGCACCTGATAAAGCAGCAATGATTGCAGGTATTAAAGCAGCTAATGGAAGAATACCACCTTCTTTAGCTTTGTGGAGCTTCGCTCTAACTTGTTCTTTTACATGTTTTCCAATAAAATATTTTTTACCATCAATTACTACTGATTTATTTTTATTTGAATTTATTAATTCTTGCAAAGATTCTTCAGTTGTCATTTTATAATAAATAAAATGGATATTTGGAAACCAATTTTAAATAGACATAAGAATAAATTTAATAATAAAGTATTTCCTGATAATTTTAGATTATTAATTGTTGGTTCTTCTGGATGTGGAAAGAATGTACTTCTTTTGAGAATGTTACTTGAAGATGATTTTTTAGATTATAATAATTTAATCTTTTATTCTACAACTATAAATCAACCAGAATTACAACTTTTGAAATGTGGATTTGAAAATAAATTAACTAAAAAAGCTATAATTGATATTTTTAAAAATCAACATAGGTGTCCTGAAGACGTTTTTCATCCTTGTGATATGGTTGATTGGTATAAGGAAAAGATTTTAGAATCAGATATTAATAATAAAAATGATTATATTTGTGAAGAAGGGCAGGAGGCGATTCAAGTTTTATTCTCTAATAAACCTGAAGATGTTTTACATTGTGATTTACTTCCTAAAGATAAAAAGAATCTAGTTATATTTGATGATGTTGTCAACATGAAAAATCAAGAGATTCAAAAGAGTTACTTTACGCGAGGTCGACATAATAATTGTAATGTTATTTATATATCTCAAACTTATTATGCTTTAGATAAAAACTCTATAAGAAATAATTCCAATTGTTTTATATTTTTTAAATTAGATCGCCGTGATAAGAATATGATTTATAATGATTTATTTTCAAATGTTGAACCTGATAAGAATATGTTTGATATGTTTGTTGATAATCATTGGAAAGAAAAATATAATTATATTTATTTGGATAGAGAAGAAGCTGAAATATGGAAAAGTTTGTTTTAGGGCTTGTCGACTTAAAAATCTGTTTTCTGTAGTTCATTATTATAAAATCTACCTAATATTTTTTCATTATTTAAATCAATGATGCTATATGTTATTGGAGTTGTATAATGTATTTTATTTATAATAAAAATTTCATTTGTCCATTTTGCTGTGAATCCTTTTTCAAATTTATTTTTATATTTAAATATTCTTACTCGTTCACCAATTTTAAACTTTGGTTTTATAGGAGTTGTATCAACAATAACATCATTTTCAATATTTACCACTTTAATGGTTTCAGGCTTCATGGAAGCATTTAAAGGTTTTAATTTTATAGAACTATGTACATCATTATTATATTCATTTACAATCTTTTGTAACAATTCATTGTTCCATTTTTGTTTTCCAATAGCAGTAAAATATTTCCACATTTTATTTTTTAATGTTCTATTTAATCTTTCAACTACGACTGATTTTCCTTCGTTTTCTGTTGAATATAATTTAATATCATTTTCATTTAAAAACTTTGTAAAAACTTTGTTATAAAATTCTGTTCCTTTATCACACCACAGGCCCGTACCGTCGGGGGGGCCCAGGAGGGCCCGGCCCCCTCTAACGCAAGTCTGGCCCCCCCAAATAAAAAAACGGACATGAATAAAAAATTACATTCAATATGTTTGATAAAAGAAAAATTGCTATCGTGCACACATGCATTGACATGGTGTGCATGAGTTGCACATGTAGAGGTTTATGTAGTGTGGACGGGGGTAGGATGTTCCATCTATCTGCCTCACTGGAAGAGACTGGCATGTGAAGTCGGTGGCGTGGGTAGGGTGCGTGCTGTCTGTCTTTCCTGCCTCACAGGCAGTAACAACGCATGGAGGCATGATTGAGTGTCAGAGCACGGAGTGGGTGCATTGTGGTCTTTATACGATGGTAGAGAGATAGGCCAATGAGAGCACATCACATGTCATTATACTCAACTCACTCCTATGGCAGAGTGACATGTTAATTGATCATATTTTGTAACATTATTTTCATCGTATTAGAACATGTCGACACAAAAGAGTATCATGAATTTCTTCCAAGTCATTCCAAAGAATTCTGTGACTTCAGTCACTTCATCCAGTGATAGTATCTCTGCTACTATGTCCTCAACTTGTGCTAGTCCTTCATCTGTACCTGCTATTTCATGTATCCGTGACAGTGCAGTGATGTCCTCATCTTCTTGTGCACCTGCTAAGACTCTGTCATCTACTAAATGTGATCTGGGTGAAGAAATGCCACGCCAGCCAACTGATGTAAATTTCCCAAAGACTTCGTTTGGTTCAAGGGAACGCTCATTTTCGTCTGTGTGGTATAATGGAAGACCATATTTGGAGTACTCTATTGAGAAAGATGCAGTCTTCTGCTTTTGCTGTAGAAAATTTTCATTGCCCGGCTCTGCTGGCGAAAGTGCTTTCAGAACAGGAGGATTCTGAAATTGGAAATCGGCTTTAGAAAAAGGAAAAGGTTTTCAAAAGCATGAATCTTCTGCTGGCCACATCCATGCCATGGAACGCTGGAAAGAGAAACAGCTGAGATGTGAAAAGGTGAGGAAGTTTGCACTTTGATTAATGAAACACAGCTGAAGAACAACCGTTATTATGTCAACGAAATCGTTGACGTTGTAAAGTTTCTTGTGACAAATGAATTAGCCTTTCGTGGTGACAGTTTCAGTAGAGATGATATTGATGAGGATGATAAGCTTCCGTGTGGTCTATTTTTACGTCTCTTCGAATACACTGTTAAGAAAAATCCTGAGCTGGCTCGAATCATTAAAACGATTCCCAAAATTGCCACGTACACATCACCTCGAATTCAAAATGAAATTATCGCGTTAATGGCATCAATAGTGCAAGAGTCAATTGTTAAGAAGTGCAAGTCTGCGGATGTTGAATATTTTACTCTGAAGGTGGATGGTACCAAAGATCGAACAGGGACTGAGAATGTGTCGATTGCCATAAGGTTTGTCTCAGCAGAACAACCTCAGGAGCACTTAATCTGCATTTCCCGAACAATTGCTCTCAATGCAGAGGCCTTCACAGATGTAATTTTGACAACCTTGAAAGAGGCTCAGTTGGATCCTAAAAATATAATTTCCCAATGCTATGATGGAGCCGCTGTTATGTCTGGACAGCATGGTGGGATGCAGGCCTTGCTTCAGGAGCGTCTACAAAAAGAAATTCCGTATGTCCATTGCTTCAACCACAAGTTGCATTTGGTTGTTGTGTGTGCCGTTTCTGAGTGCCAAAAACTGCGGGACTTCTTCGACATATGCAGAAACTTATACACATTTTTGTCATATCCTAAGGTTGCGGCCATATATCAAGGCGATAAATTGACACGGTTCATGGAACATCGTTGGACAGGACACTTGCAGACGACTCAGGCAATAACAACTAATTATGATACAATTGTGAATTTGCTTGAGATGTGTTCTAGTAGACATTCTCACTTTTCAATTGATATTCAATTGGAAGCTACTGGACTCTTGCATCGAGTCAATGAAGTGGAGTTTCAGTTCATTGCACACATGGTGCTCTCATTGCTGACTATCCTTGAAACAGCCAACAATAGCTTGCAGGGTCAAGCAATGGACCTTTCTTCAGCATGTGATGTTATGGATGCTGTTATAGAGCGCATTCGCAGCCTACGCAATGAAGAGGAATTCCAAGTTCTTTTGGGAAATTCGAAGGTCAAATGGATATGGAACAGACACCAAAAAGAAGAAGAACTCAGATGAACTCAAAATTAGACAACTTCATTGTGTTCGGATCTGTGGGACAGCCAGAACACCAGGCCTTGCCTATCAGATGCGCATATCGCCAGATGTATTACGAAGTCGTTGATAGGACTCTGCAGGAACTAACAAAACACTTCAGTGTCACCAACAGAAGCCTTTATAAGTCTCTTGCATGTTTGAAGACTGATCACGCAAACTTTTTGAATATTGAGGATCTAAAGACTTTAGCGACACTGTGTGGCGTGGACCTAAGCGAAACCCAACATGAATTTGAAACTGCAAAGGTTTTCCTATTGAAGAGAGCCAGTACTGTGACAAACGTTCATCAGTTAGTGCAAGAACTGTACTCATACCGAGATGCTTTTCCATCTGTCTATCGTCTTGCAGCTTCTGCACTGACAATCGGTGCTTCAACTGCCACATGTGAGGCGACTTTCAGTACTTTATCTCGTGTCTTAACTCCCTTTCGTACGTCGATGAGCCATTCTCGTAAAGCCGACCTTGTATTGCTCTCAATTTAAAGTGACATCAGTAATAACATCAAATCTGATGAGTTTCTTCGGCGGTTTCATGAAATGAAAAATCGTCGACTGCAGCTATTTTGAGTCATGTCGATATCTCACACACGTAATTTCTTTTTTCTGGATCTAGTTCCTGTGTAATTTCTATTGCACTCACCTTTAGTTTTCAAATCTGTGTGACTGTGTGTTCTGTCTTTGTATGTCCAATTGTCCGTCGTGCAAATACATGCAGCTATTTGTTTTTTGTGTTTGTTCCTAAAAAATGTGCGAAAATCATTTCCTATATACTAGTATATGCAATAATGTAGCAAAATAATGCTCAGACAAAATGTCGATTTTGCTTTCCTTTTTTTTAAATTGAACATTTCGAGTGCAAAGTGTGAGTAGTGACTAGTCTGTTTTCATAAAATACTTAGTTTACACGAGAATTACTGGCCCCTTTAATGAGAGTCTGGGCCCCCCCGTCAAAAGGTGTCACGGTACGGGGCTGTCACACCATAAATATTTTGGAATTCTTTGATGTTGTTCAAATATATTTTCAAATGCTTCTGTAATAGAATATCCTGTTTTATTTTCTAAACATCTTGCAAAAGCAAATCTTGTATATAAATCTATTACTGTTAAAATTATTTTATATTTTTCAGGGTCTGATGATTTGGTTGGCATAAAGACTAAATCTGCAGACCATGTTTGATCTTTTTCATGTACTTGAACTTTTAAATATTTTTTATTTTTTCTAAATTCATGGTGTAATTCATTAGCATATTTTATTTCTGATTCTGTTGGGGTTTGTAAACTAGTCTTGGCTGTACTCTCGAGGGATCTTTCAATCTCTGCTTGTTCGATAATCTTTTTATTAGCAACATCTTTTGCTTTCCTAGGAAGTCTTGCACCCATGGTGATCGGACTGTGTCCTAAGCCTATGAAAATCTTACCTTTCATTGCTAATTTAACTAGAGCTCTTTGAATCTTTTCTTGGGTTGATGGATTTTGTATATTATTTAAATCATGTATTAAATTCACATCTGCAACATGTCTATCTCTAAGATCTTCTGAATTGTAAGCAATATCATGTTTTAAAGCTGCTTGGTCGATTCTATTTATTGGTTCTTCTCCTTGTTTGGGATTATTATTTTCATCTAATCTAATATCTAGACGTGTTCCTGGTCCGGTATAGTTGTGTTTAAATAAATGCCTTTCACCTGGATATTTTTCTGTAGTAAAAGGTTTTAATATTGAAGATGTTGTTTTTGAAGATTGCAAATCGCCTCCAGCTCGTGGAATTAGGTCGCCTCCTGTATGTTTTTTATTTTTTAAATGACTTGCTTTATGGTGTTTTGTAACTTGACAATTACAAGTTTCGCATCTCCAATAGGGTTTATTTAAAGACATTTTAAAATGTTAAAATATCAGGGATTATATCAAGAATCTCCTCTAACATTTTCAATAATTGAAATCTTTCCACCATATAATTTCATTTCTATTTTCTTTTCTTCTAATATTAATGTATATACTTTAGCTTTAAAATTAGAATCCTTTGTTATATGAAGTGTAACATCAACATTATTTATGGCTAGGCGATCATCTTGGTCTGAAACATTTATACAAAATATAGAATATAAATTTTTGAAATCTTCTAAACTTAATTGCGGTTCAACTTTGAAATCATAACATGTTTCAATATAATTTAGATATGGGAATATGTTTTCATTATTTTCAATATTAAATTCCATTCTATTTATTGGATAATAAGAACTATTTAATTGAATTTGGATTGTTTTTAAATTATCATTTCCAATCTTTTGAATAAACAAATTGTTATTTTTTTGAAATGATGGATCTGTTTCTTTGAATCCAATCAAGATATATCTTGGTCGGTATGCTAAATTTGCCACCTTTATAGAATATGTTGAACCCTCTGTCATACTAAATTCACTACAGATTCTATTTAAATAATTTACATTTATAGACTTGTTGGAATTTAATCTTTCAAGGAGTTTGATTTCAGAATGTGGATTTAATGTCCATTCAGGTATATGTAATTCAAGTGTTGATAATTTTAATTTAGCTTTGTATCCTTGTCTCCATAGAACAATCTTTTATCACCTTCTACTCTATTACAGATGAGTTCTATAAAAACATTATGAAGTACACGGTTATAATTTTGAAGGAATCCAAATAAGTGTTTTAATTCAAAATAACCTTCAAATTTTTTAGATTTATAAAGTTCAGCTCTTTTATGGTAACCATAATTTATATCTAAACCATCTTTATCTAAATCCCCTTTATTAACATCAGGAATCCAACCTGTTAATTCACCATATTCGTTTTTATAATCACAACCAGTTAAAATAAAATTTAACATTGTAGAATATACTCCTGGATGCAAAACAGTTTCAATTTCTGATGATCCTAGTTTTAATCTCATGTTGGAGAATAAATTTGGAAAGAAATTATTTTCTAGGGTTATATCTTTGTTTGCTTCAATTTCTAATTCAATTTTATAATATAATTTGGCATTACAAACATCTATTGGGTTTGATGTTTGAAGAGATTGAAAAACTATATCACCCCTACGATTTAAGTTTGCAATAGATCCTGAAGTTGGCGAGATTTTTAAAATATCATTTTTTTTAATTTCATGAGTAAATTCTTTATTATAATCAAGATTTAATTTATTTTTTTCTTGAATTTTGAGATTTATATTATTCATTTTTATATATTAAAAAATCAAAAAAACTAAAAGCTATAAAAATGAATGAAAGAATGCAAAATGAATTGAATGAAGTTAGATATAAAAGAATAAAAAGAAGGAAGGGACAAGCAGAAGAACATCCATTAGAATACATTAATGAATTAATGATAGAAAATGAAAAGTATAGACATTTTTATATTAATGCTGTACGAGTTGCTGATAAAAGACTAGATAAAATTAAAGAATTAAAGGAAAGAATTAAAGAACTTGAATCACTTATTTAAATATTTTATTTATTTTATATTCTACCAGTTCCATCAGTTAAGTTTAATTCAGAATGCCAAACTGGCAGCTTATATTTGCCAAGTCGGCGACACGCCAGCACAATAACGATAAGTAGTGGACATATTACCCACACGCCCGAAAACCCAACCTGGAGATGTGCTTTTCCATTTCTTCTCCTTTTTTCTTTATATTTATAGGGTTTTATGGAGAAAAGCTTTGAGTATATGTTTTCAAAATAAATGAATAAAAGGATTAAAAATGAAAGGAATTATTGTCTTTTTTACTATAAAATATGGGGGTTGGTGAACACTAATCCAGGGGGGTTGAGGGCGTAATATGTCCACTACTAATTATATAAGATCGAT
>CAUHTR010006269.1:0-5000 GCA_959609185.1 Schmidtea polychroa
TTGTTTTGCCATGAAAACTTGTTGTCGATACCAGTTTGAAACTCGGTGTAGCTAAAAATAGCATTTGCAAATGGTATAATATTTTTAGAGAGGCTCTAGAAAATCATATAGAGACTAATTTTGAAAAACTCGGTGGAGAAAATCACGAGGTGCAGATTGACGAAACTGTCATCTCAAAAAGAAAATATAACAAAGGTAGAGTGGTGCCTCAACAGTGGCTTTTGGCGCAATAGACACCATTTCAAATCATTGTATTTTACGATGCATAGATAATAGAAGTTAAGAAACATTAAGAAATGTTATCCTCGAAACTGTAACTGAAGGATCTATTGTTCATTCTGATAAATGGAGCTCTTATATGGATATTTTTAGAGAAGTATGTTTTATACAGGAAAGTGTGAATCACAGTCAGAATTTTGTGTATCCAGAATTAGGTATCCATACAAATACGATAGAAAATTTATAGATGCTACTCAAGCAATCGTTAAAAAGAAATTTTTTTCCATATCGATGGAAATCTCGAACTATATCTTTCTACAAAAATGGCATGTTTACATTTATTTGTGAAACTTGAAAGCTGATGAAAACTGATTAAATAAACTTTATTTAAATATATTTATAAGTCTATGTTTTTAAATATTTTTATATGTGATTGTTAAGAAATATTTTGAAAAATTGAAGGCTGCATTTTGAAAAAAAGGCCTTATTTTGCGACCTAACCAACAACTCATAAATTTCCCTTACCCGTTTTGCTCTTTCGCTTACATTAAATTATCACTACATTTTTTTATATAAAAGAGAACGCTGATAAACATTTGAGAATGTAACTATTTGTTACTTATAAAAGTGCGCGGTGGCTACCCCATACTCAAGCACAATTGGTTCGGTCGGTAAAGTGTTAAAATCGATAGCAGTGGGCTCTCGGTTATCCCAGGTAATGATTGTCAAGGCGGCACAAATAATAGAAAAGCATAGATATTCAGAATTATTAATTTTTATTGTTTTTTAAAATATGTACATAGAACATATTTATTTATTAGAATTAATTATTATGAATTAATTATTAAGAAAATCTGTGATTTTTATTTGTTTTTGTTAATGTTTTTAATAATTTTTGATCATCAGTAGGAATTAATCTTATCTTTATTATATTATAATGTTCATTTACTCTTAGGTCGGTGCACTCCAATAAGGTATCGATATGTAAATGTTATGGTTAGACTACCGCAAGTGGTAGTTTTTTATTCATTTGTGTCCATCTTTTTACCTTTTAGGTTACAATTTCCGCATTGCTCAACAACTGAAACCCCAGAATCACGTTTACATCATGTTTCAACCATTTAACGATGTTTATTTTATCGACATTTTCAAAACACTTCAAATTTCCCATTAATTTCCATACATCAGATACTTTATTTGCCTGATGTTTTCCAATATATCCAATATATCACTTTCTGTATAATGCAAATTTTTTCTCCGAGGTCAAATTAGTGTTGGTGGCTTTATTTTGGAACAAGATACAGATACACAGTGTATACCATTCATTACTGTAATTCTTTTCAAAAAATTGATAAAGTCGTCATTTTTTTGAATAAGGAATTGCCATTTCGTTGGTCAATGGGTTGAATTAAAGATGTAACATTTGAGGATAAAAATTTTACAAATTAATATTCTAAAATGGTTTCATTTGGATAAGAAAGAGATCTATTTAATAGTAATAATAGTAATTCTCTGATATTTCATTACCATTTAAAAAGATATCACTTCAGGAACTTATTTTGTTTTGAATTAATCTTCAAAGATAATAAAAAAATATATTGTAATTTCTCATGCAAGGATAATCGGTACCGAGGTAATTGAGAGTGCACTATAAACAAAAATTCTATTTTTAATCATATACGTTAATCACTGCTTTTAAGAATATTTCCTTTTCGATATTTCAAAGACTATTTAAAATAATAATTATAATAAAATTTTAACTTGATAAAATATCGTGTGAAGAAATTGTGGATAAACTAGGAATAGAGAACTGGAATAAAATATTAAATAAATTTTAGAGCTCGAAAATTATCATTAATTTAAATACGTACAAAAATTTAGAAAACATTATCATGTACTTAGTTCAAATATGGTGTATGAATAAGTATATATTGTATATAATTTACCTACAAATAGTATTTGAATGGAATGTGAAACAAAATTGTTTGGAATGTAAATAAATTTAATAGTTGTGTACTTGATAAGCTAAAATTAAAATAAATTCACTAGGAAAATCTTGAACTTTGCAACAAAGTTCTGAATAAATTCCAATTTGGGAATTTTGTGGAAAAATTTTGTAATAGATGCATTACTAATGAAATTTATAGAATTTGTTTACTATATTTCATAACCAAATTTCGACATACTTTATTTTGTAAATTTCGAATAATAGAATTATAATAATTCAGAAATAATTAATAAAAAGAAAAAAAGGAAAATTAAAATATTTTTACAGTTATTCAAGAATTAGTTTTTTCTTCATTTTCATGTGAAGTTGAATAAACGAAGTCAAAATAGCCACGAGGGAAATTCGCTGATTTTTGTAACATGTGGAAATACACAATTTAAGGCATCCTCGTTTTGTCTTTCTTTGAACTTAGATGCATAAGTAAATGAATAAATCAAACCCAGTGATAGAGTTATACAAAATAATTAACAACTAATTAGTCAAATGTCGAGCGTAAATTTTGGAAAAGTGGAAACAGGTAGTAATTGAAAAAGTAAATACATATAGGTGTAAGTACGAAAATACAAATTAATTAATTAAAAAATTGTTTGCATCCTCAATTATCATGATTATGAAATAAATTTAAGTATAGAATGTCTGGTAAAATTGAAATTTCTTAAGGAAATTTGAGAAATAAAAATCGTTTGAAGTGTTTGATAAAAATTCATCAAGTATGTAAGCGTTTGTATATTTACTATTCTGATCGAAAATATTGTGGAAATTACACGATTATGATAAGCGAAAGAGCATTGTGAGATTCAAATTATCTGTCAATTAGTTTCAAAGAAAACTGATATTTTCATTAGGAAGAATTGCCAGACTTTAAAAGAAAAAATATTTGTCGTAAAAACGTTTTTTCCTGGTGAAATTTAAATTAGAATTGTAAATAGAAATTGCGTGTGAATTGAATAAAGTTTCAATATTGTTGAGTGTTGGTTATTTAATATCTATCACGTAGCACCAGGCTTAAAAAGTGCTATTATTATGTAATTACAAAAATTATGATAGATTAATTCGATATTTGACCATAATTCTTCACCATAAATCTTGTATATGCTTCACCATTAATCAAATATTTTCAATCAATCTTCACTTTACTTTCATAAAATTATTAATCAATAAATTACGAAATTAGTATTGTTGTAAAAAATGTTCACAATAGAAATTCATATCTGAAAAAATCATATTATAGAATTTCCGGCATTTGGTTTATCCCCCAGTTTCTTTTAAAGTGATATCTCAAAATGTATCAGTAACCTAATTTGTTTTTGTTCGATTTTTAATGCAAATTAGAGATTTCTTTTTCCTTTTTCATTTCGAATCTCTAAAGGTGATAATGCAATTTATTATTCATTTTATTATCGTTGCATAAGAACACAACTTGGTAAGATAAAGTTTATTAAAGAAAATAATACACACAAGATAAAAATTAGAAATTTCAAAAAGAAAAGATAAAATAATCAATAGTCTACCGTTGATCAATAAAGGGTCTCATAAAGCAAAATAACCTAAAAATGGTACAAAAAGGAAGGTTATTCTGAACGATAATAAGAACATACCACTTTCAAATAGTTTGAAAGAATCAATAAGATTAAATTAAAATTCGCTAAATTCATTTTATTGGGAAATTGATTTTCATTGGTTCTTTATTGGTGAATTATTTTCGTAAACATTATATAAATATTAATTTTGTACTTTATAAATAAAATACTTAGAAAATTATATTATTGATAATATTAAATGATTTGGGGAAACTTATTTTAACTAAAGAGAACTCACTTGGTAGCATTTACCAAATCCCGTCTCTGTAACAACCATGATCAAAACATTGTTCATATCAATTCTGAATTTATGAGCAATATTAGCTCGGACGTATTGCACCAAGCTGACTGTATTTATCCACATGGCCGCACAGATTTGTGATCCCTATTTGAAACGTTATTATTATTATTATTATTATTATTATTATTATTATTATTATTATTATTATTATTATTATTATTATTATTATTATTATTATTATTATTATTATTATTATTATTATTATTATTATTATTATTATTATTATTATTATTATCATTGTGTTGATATTTTATTTATTAAAAAATTGACTATGAATCAGTAAATATATTGATGTTTTTTTTTAAATTCACGAATTATCATTATTATCATCAAAATCACTTGAAAAAGGCTGTGTTGAAAATTCGTGAACATCAAAATAAGCATCGATATAAATACTGATTCACAGTCAATTTTTTAATAAATACAATGTCAATTGAAAAGAAATCAGAAGTGAAAATTAGAGAAGTTCTTATAATACTGACAGGTTTATTAATAATTACAATTATTTGTGCGAAATTCAATCAAATTATTTAAACACTGAAAATTTTGTATGTTGATTTTTTGGTTGAATGATTTTATCATCAAAACCTCAAAAGCATTACCAATAATTTTTGAAATCCTCAAAAGAATTTACAATTTTAAATTGTTATCTGAAGGTTTCAAAGACTATTGGGAACGTAATATTCGTGAGACGTTTCTCCAAACGTATTTCTCTAAAAATAATGCATACTCCGAAAATAAACCACAAGAAAATTCTACTTAATGCTTTTTCTTCTAATATTATTAAGTATTATTATTATTATTATTATTATTATTATTATTATTATTATTATTATTATTATTATTATTATAATTATAATAATTATTATTTATTTTTATTATTATTATGCCA
>CAUHTR010006270.1:0-12528 GCA_959609185.1 Schmidtea polychroa
TTTAATTAATTAATTTAATAATATATTTTAAGTTTAATTATTAAGTAGATATTTTTTATAATGTGGAAGTCAGAGGCACTACAGAAACTGTGAAAGATTGATTAAAAAATCTATAAGGAGCTCGAAATGTGGAGTTATATTCTAAGACAATAATACATTTTTAATTTTCTTTTTATCAATATTTTTTGTCTTTTTCTATTTATTGTCTTCCTAGGTGTTCTTGTAATGATCATTTTCATCAAATTTTCAGTCAATTCAAATTATTTCAATAATCTTTAAATTATTGCATACTTTCCGTTTCTTTTTGGACTCCCGATTAATATTTTTGTCGAAAACAAATGATGATAAAGGAAATTAAAAAGATCAATGATAAAGAAGATAAAAGATTTTACTTTGTTGTTTTTTTTATAGGATGGTCAACAATAAAGATATATATTTATATAAATCACGTGACCCCCTAAATTGAGACAGTCGGCATTGTTGACTAGTAAACTTTCAAAACAACATTTAACTTTTATTGAAATAACGATAAAAATGTAATTGTTGATTTTAATAAGTTTAATTAGCACAATTTCACTTATAACCAACTAATTGGTGCTATATTGATTGAATTAACGATATCTGTATCATTTGCAAAACGTGATAAGCATTTTTGATTTGAGACTTATTCAGGGTCATTGAAGTGTAAAGTATAAAATCACCGAATGAATAGTACCAAGGTGCTTTGAAATTGTATCGAAATATTAAAGAAACCGATTATATTGTAATTAATTATCTGTAAGATAGTTCAAAATTGAATAATATCATTTTTTAAACAATTTTACTCTTTTGTTTTTGTTTTTTTGTTTTTTTTTGTGTGAGAATGTAATTAAGTTAATTAATTAAAGTGATTACTTAATTTAATTAAAGATTGCGTGAATGTTTGTTGTTGATTGATGGTGTTTGTCGAATTTCTTGTTTTTATACCTCATTTGAAAGATTTCCCCGGCAGATTTTATTTAAATGATATTATGGAGATTATTATTTGAATAATAAAATTTGGTTATAATTTGATATTGATTACGGACACTATTAATACAAAAGCACTGTAACTAAAATACTCCAAATGAATTTTCAGACAAAAAGGTCAAATTTCGGACATTTATATTCTTTTTTACATCTGATTAATTTTCTCTTGGGTGAAACTCATATCCATAAAATTGGAATATGCTTCATTTTTATACGCATGGATCATGAAGATGGCTAATTTCAAATTAGGAATGCCGATCTTGATACTGGATTTTCTTATTTGTCGATTACAGTTATCTTCGGACGTACGACACTTCATATTAATATGTTAATGAAGTTACAAAACAAAATATTTATATTAACTGATTCTGTAATTTTAAATTTTTTACTATTTTAAACTGTAATTATTGAATTAATTAAATAACACAATAATAATATAATAAAGATAAAACAAAAATCCACATTTATATAAAATTTTGTTAATCCTCGAAAAGGTTCCAAGGAACCCAATTTGATGACCACTGTTCTTATGACAGGGATTTGCATAAGTTAATGTTTTTTAAAAAGTAAAATATAAATTTAATGAATATTCATCATGTTTTATTGTTACTGTTGTTTGCTGACTAATTTGGTTGCCAGTTTTCTAAGCTATTTTGACGCTGGATTGTAAAGTACTTGAAACTTTGATCCATTTATTATAAATAAAAATTATTATTAGACTTCTGAATCTACTTCTGAAGCCGAACCAAATTTTTCAAAGTACAACGAAATTTGTATAGAAAAATTTCATTTAATATTTCTTAAACGGTACCACGCGTTTCAACTTTTAATTGAAAATATTTTTTGATACATTTTTTGAATCCATTTTACTCAAAATATACAATATAGGGGAAATTGAAATTAACTCACCTACACTAAGTTAAAAAGCATGTCTAAAATAAAAGACAGTGTCAAAAAAAAGTCTATTTTTATAATTAACCCCTCCGTAAAAAATAATGCTGATATTTATAGTGACCCGTTCTATTCCCACAAAAACGGTTACAAAATGTGCCTTCAGCTTCATCCCGATGGATTCAAAGCTGGAAAAGGGACACATCTTTCTGTTTTCTTTTCATAATGCGCGGTGAAAACGATGTACTTTTGCAATGGCCTATGAAACTGGAAGGACATCTTTCTTTAATGTCGATATATTCGACAAATAACAGAGAGGGTTAATGCAATTATTTAAGCATTATAAACTTATATGTTCCCTAAAAGATGTATACACCCAAAATGTATACACCCAAATGATATATATTTTGTCATATAATTTAGAGTTGCCACATGTCCTACTTCGGAGTACAGTCCTACAATTTTGATATTTTTACTACGTACTACTGTAGTAGTTTATTGATTTGTCTTACTTTGAGCTCTCAATATATGGCAACCCTATTATATGGTACTTTTGGAGAATTTAGATCTTTTCGATTATATTTCACCTACTTATATGCATTCTCTAATTATTTTAGAAACACAAAAAAGCACCTACCTTTTTATTGTGGGGGTTGATATGAAACAATGTCTGAGAAAATCTTTTTAAACAAAAAAAGCAGAAATGGCAATGGACATATTTTCACATCAAAATAAACTCAGTCAAATATAAAATTAACATGATAAGATCTATTTTTTTAATTATTAATTTTGTTTAATTCTCCATGTCTAACTTTTAATTTGTACATTGATGTTATTATTATGAATAAAACTAATTTTACAATGCCTGATGTTCAATAGAAAACATTTCTGTTAATTTTGTCAACAAATAACATCTTACATTTCACCCTGAACCTTATTTAAGCAAAATGAATTGAGGAAATTGCACAAAAGTTGTAAAACAGACATTGGGGTAGTTCTTCTTAGCGATTATCGCGGTTAGCCATGATAAATTTGTCAATTCTTACAATTATTGTTTTTCGGTAGATACTGTAACTTAAATTTTAAAATTATTTTTATTCCTTTCACTGCATTTGATAATGAATTTTTTTCTAAATTTAAAAAAAAGTACCTGTAAAAAAGGCTAAGTAACAGTACGTGAAAGTCTAATAATAGAAAACATATATACTACATCATATATAATTTGGATAATAATAAACACTTATATAGTCTGAACATCCAGACAATCTAGATTAATAAGTAAGACATTCAGGTATTTTTATATACATGAATTATACGAGTTAACATAATATAACCTAAGAATCAGGACAACCATATATCCAATACAATTACATCACAATATATTTTTCCTATGTCTCTAGGACTCAAATTTATGAACAATATGGGGCATGCATATTTTTCAACTTCAAGAATCACTTGTTCCTGTTGACTATATCTTCAACGAGAATTTTAATGCATTTGAAATATATTTTAGGATATTTTATGAAATGCATATCTTTTAAGTTTTGTTGAAATTCATCAAATTCTTAGAATTGTGTTCACTAGATCGAACTTGTCCATTGAGATTCGAACCAATTCGCGATCGCTTCTCTCTCTCTTTCTCAATGAATTCCGATTGATATTATCTCTGTTCAACGAGTCAATGATTGAATCACTAAAATACCTTTCATATCACACTTCATCAATTTATCTTTCTGTATTCACTAAAGTTTCTGCTACCTGCATTAGTATCAAAATGGTTCACATTTTATCAAATCGAAAATCATTTAAAATTCCAAAAGAATTTTCACAATAAGAAATTATATTTTCAATAATTCGAGCTACAAAATTTGAAAATCACACAGAGAAAGCAAAACCTAGATTCCAAAACAAATTCGAATAATCGATTAAACTTGAATTGATTAACAAAAGACAAAATTCTAAAACTAGATCAACGAATGATATCTGTACACTGTCACGGAGCACAAGAATTAAAAAGAAACACACAACATATCGGCCGAAACACCACTCGTCAAGTGTGGCCCCCACCCCATTCAAGATATTGCAATAAGTAAAAAAAAATTTGGTTTAAAATTTTTAGTATTTTTTATAGATATTTCCCTTAACAACTCACGAACAAATTATGATTGGCTTTACTTGATCTCTTAGATCAGTTTTCTAAATAAATCTCTGAATTTACTGCTTCCTGTCTATGACAACAATTTAACTACTCGCCAATTTGGATTGATTTCATTTAGTTTATTTAAACAATGTAAACACATTACTTATGCCAGTGAAGTCAGTTTCCTCGATGTCTATATATATTTGTTGATCGTTTTCGAAATATTTAGCATTGTATGTTTAAATTATGCAAAATCGTCGCGCCAGAAGTTTCACTAAAAGTTCATAAAAGTTAAAATGACGGCATTACATTTGATAAAAAACAGTTTTGTTTTAAATCAAGCTTTAATATAAATTTTTGATTTTATTTCAGGCAAAACTGTTTTTGAAATCGAAAAAATTGAAAATATTATTTGCTGTGGTGTAAAATTTTTAAAAAATATACTTTTCGATTGTTATTGAACGAAAAATCCGCTTAGTGAAGTTTTGATTGAAAAGGCCGACAGCAATTGAATTTTATTAGCTTTAAACTTGAACAATATCCTTTTGGCGGACTGTTAAATTTTTATCAGTAATGTTGCTCTTGTGAAAATTTTATTGTGTAATTTTATGAATTGGTTTTCTAATAATTTATTTGTGTCCATTATTGGTTCAAGCCAATTCTAGCATTACATTTCTTGTATTTTTCATGTAAAATGATATTGGATTTCATTCTCACATTTTTATTTTAACACTAGATTTACGGAACCCGTTCAATTTTTAAAATTAAAAATACAAGAGAAATATTATTTTTTCCAATTTTTTTATGTTATTATTAATGATACAATGTTACGCGAATATATCCTTTTTTTGTCGCCCTTTTAGTTTAGCGGAAATGTGTTGTATATACCTATTTTTACGGACACCCGTCAAATTGTAATTTAATGTCAGTAAATCTAGTGTTAATTGTTTCAATATTATTTTTCGATATTTCATTAACATTACCGAGAATTATAAAAAAATTCAAAATTACAAATAAAAACGCTACGCAATACGAAACAATTTAAACGTAAAACTGAAATTGAGTGTCAAAAAATATACTCTCGGAAGCAACGCCAAGTGAGGTATTGGTGTGTACCCAATTTTAGTTCAACGTATAAACAATTTTTTTGGGACAACTATTATCAGGTGTTTACAATATTAATTTATTTAATTAGACAGTAATAAAATTATTCTTTAAATTAATTTTACTGGATGATTATTTAAAAAATACAATTTATAAGAAATGAATATTGATTTAAAGGTTATGCGTTTAGAGGAAAAGGCTACTGAGTCTTGTCATTGTATGTATATCTTTGAACCCGTCTTGTAATAGTTGGTAGCAGATAGATGTGTGGACTCTAGCTTTATGTAATTTCTCAACTCTCACTTAAGAGTAAGTCATCGCAGGAGATTCAATATCGAAACCCCCTCCTTAATTTAATCCACTATTGTTATTTTGTGCTCATAAATAGATAGTAATTACGTAATGTACTTTTCTACAATATTCGTACTGATTGCTAGTTTCCATTTTTTAGTACTTTTCACCAGCAATTTAAAATAGTCTTAGGCAAATGAGGAGAAACGAATTTGACATTAGTCGATCAACGGTGAAGAGTATACATGATTTTAATTATAAAGGTTTTTAATTGAAAAATGTAATTAGTAACAGGACAAGTTATTTGTAATTTAGTGACATATAATAAATCTACTCGACAAATCGCCTTGTTTCTTACGAGAAATTACTATTAGCATCAGATAAGTAACTTTTCGTAACTGATATTTGTTAATTTATCAACATAATGATATCAAACAGAAAAAAAACGAAAAATCAAACTTGATTCTATCAATTTGTTTGCCATAAAATATTGTCATGTCCATTAAAAGAGTCATAAAAGTAATTGAAAATTAAATTCTGTATCTAAGAATAACATTTTTATTTTATTTATCTTCATTTCTTTTCTATACTATTTTAGTTTATATTATATTTAATACAAAATTTCTCAAAATATTCTAGAAAATATTAATAAATAAAAAAGAAATAAAAAAATTTCAATTTTCATTCTTATTAAAAGATCAAATTTTCTTTGAATTATAAGTAATCTAATAATTAAATTACCTAATTAATAATTATCGTGGATGGTTTAATGCGTGTGTGTGTATGTTATTGTATGTGTGACACATGTCTCATATTTCATGTTCATTACTACATCCTAATTACATTATCCTAATGAGATAAATATTTCAACTGTTATGTCATAAAATAGATTTTAGAATTTACCAGACTGAATTATTTAACAACTATCATATTTTTATAAGTATTTCGATGTTATTTATGTTTATAATAATTAAAACAAATCTTTCGTTGTAACATGAAATGAATTAAAACACAGACTTTGTGGGAAACAATATGTAACAGAGTTGTAACAGTAATATAATAATATAAATTCCCGAACAATCAAATGATATGACTGAAAGGCTTTTATTAATTGATAAAACTGATCTATTGTTAATTAATTTTAATTGGATTCTGCGCCTAATAACTCTATGATTTCTCTACAAATTCTGCTCTCGTCTCATTTGTTAATGAAACAATTCTAGCATGCGAGCTTTCACTTGCTGCCTCATGAGGTTTTATTTCCCAACTCTTAGGGGTTTTGATGTGCAATTATTGATTATTCTGATAATATTGATATTTTCATATCATTTCGATGGGAGATTAAAATATTTATGGATTTCCCGCATGATATTTGTAGGTAATAATGAATTATATAAAATATCTAAATTTATATCGGTCCTTCAAGTTCTTTATTATTCCCTGTTTGCATGAATTAATTATTAATCATATAATTTTCATCGCTTTCAACATGCATCTTTATCATTATTATATATTCAGATTATTGAATATTTTATTATAATATTATCAATTTTTTAATATTGGTTTTTTGAAATTATTTCACTTTTATTAAGATTGTGAGTTAAGTGCTTTTGTTATTATAGTCAAATAATAAATTATAGTTTTTGACTTTATGTATTTTATAATATTTAGCGGCTACTTGAAAGTCTCAAAGACTTTGTAAATTTGATAGGAAGATGATCTACACAATTTATATCACCCTTGAGACTAACTAGTTCCGTGTTAATATTCAGCACTACAACACAATCCTATCCAAACTGTACACTAATTTAATCATTGCATAAAAAAGCAGCCACATCAGTTCATTATCGTCTTTCTGTACGTGCCGTCCAAAAATGATCAGATGTTTTTGTTAGGTCACTATTTTGTGCTCGTTCTGAATCCATTGCTATCACCATCAAGTAAGAGAGACGTTAATGTCCCATTACACTTCTCGAACTATTTTTTAGAAGTTATTCGAAGAGTTAAAACGAGACGATAGAGAGTGTTCAAGTTAAGATAAACAGTTGTAAGTTCATTCTGTACCATGTGTAAATATACCAAGTGAAGCCAAGTGATTTAATAACTTTAAAATCTTTTGTGTTGAAAAATTGTTTTGGTTTTTTGAAGATATGGTACGTACTTTGAAAGATCTTGGTTCTCAATTTAGCTTCATTGTATGTACAGCGTGTTCCTTAACATATTGATGTACTTATTGTTGCTAAAATTACATTTCTCAATACATAATAATTTTTTCCCTTGATGTCTTCTTTGACGTTGTATTTTATTTTTTAGAAAATGAAATAAACGAAAGATTTGTAGTAAATTTCTTTGCATATTCATACAAACAATATTTGTCACCAGTGTATGAACTGAAAAAAATTAAAGCGGATAATTATAAATTTATCAGATTAAATGTATTTAAATAAAAAAAATTGAATAAAATTAGACACGAATATTTTTTCATTTTTTTATGTAAATTCGTATAGACCAATTTGACCTGAGGAACTTTTATGTTATTTATTTTAAGGAACAGATAAAATTTAATGATTCTCCTTAAAAAAATTAACATAAATTAATATAAAAATTAATTTAAAAAAAATTAAAGATTTTTTTTCCAATTTCACCAATGATTTGTTTTCCATTGTATTTATTAAAAAGCTTGAAGACTTTGAATCAGTAGATATATCGATGTTTTTGTGAATATCAAAAACATCGATATTTTTACTGATTCATAGTTTACTGAAAAAGGCATTGTTATCGATGACGAATCTATCTACCGAATTTCAGCTCGATCCGATCACTGGAAGTGTGTTAATTTGCTGTCGCAAGATTTGCGTGGCTCATACTAATATTCAAACATACATACAAAGTGAAGTTAATGGAGTTTAAAAGTCCATCATTTTATAATTTTCATGAATTATAGTTTCATTAAAATTTCATATAAACTTTCCATGACTTAATTTTAAAGAATTATTTAACATTTGACATAGAATTCCAGAAAATTTATTCATTTTAAAATTCACAATTTAATTTTAATGTAAAAAAAAACTAGAGGAAATTTCCAAAATTCCAGATTAACAACATTCAGTTCCTTCAATACATCAGTGCTACAAACTCATTTAATATAAAAATTAATTAATTAATCAAATAAAACAAATAAAGTTACAATTGCCAACAAATGTATGCGCTTTGCGTATCAATTTCTCCAAGCATCATTTAATCGTCTTGTTAAATTTATTTTTGGTATGGCTTTTCTACATTTTCTACAAACCGACAATTATACATTATCATATGATGATTATATTGTTATTATCAATTGTTGTTTATGCCAAATTCTGACATTGCTCTAGTAAATGTAATGAACAATAGCTCAATTATGCGTGCAATATTAATTATGATGTTGCTTCAGTTACACCTATCCTACGATGCAGCAAATAGCCGATGATTTGATTGAATGCATTGGAATATTGAGGCAAGCCATACATTTGCCATCGGTCTTTTAATCTTAATTACTATCGTTACAGTATTTCTCATTTGATTGTATTTGGAGAGGGAGCCGGCGCAAATATCCTGGCAAGAATGGCGGTGAGCTTTATGAATTCGATCGAGTTTTCCTCACCATTTTCCTTGTGTTTTATGTTTTCTAGATGAGTGGAGACGAACGGATTTTGGGAGCAGTTCTGTTGAATTGTGTCGGTTCAACGCCGAATCTCGTAGAATCATTAAAGGATAAGGTATGCGTTTTGTTTTATAATTAATTGAATAACTAATTATTATTAATGGTTTAAATTGCACTATTAGACATTTCACATAAGGTTGCTACAGCAATAGGTCTTTATGATATTTTTTTTCAATCCTGATTGGTTCAACCACGAATATCAGTAATTATTGTTGATCTTAGCTATGGTTGATCAAATTTGGAGTTTGCTAACCATACTATTGTTATTTGGTTTTATATTTAGTTAATTTAGCAGATTTTTAATTTCATGGTTCTTATTGTACATTTTATTATTTTTATTTGAAATAAAATTAACTAAATATGTGAAAAAAATATTATTCTAAATGTAATAATATAAACATATATTTCATTATTATTTTCAAACCTTATTAGATATCATTAAATTCTTCAATATTTAAGCAAGTAAATAATTTTAACATTTCTTCACCGTGCTCCTAAATTGAGGTGATAAGTCAAAGCATTAATCCAAAAATGAGATGTGGGAATTAAAATTTCCAAATCTTTAGTTTTACAAAAAGACCAACAAAATCAATTTTCTTAAATAATCACAATTTGTACATAAATAGGCAAAAAACGTATGTTTTTTTGTCATCAATCAATATAATTATTATTTTTATCGATCTATATATTATTGCAATTATAATATAAATAGTGCTTACAAAAAGACCAACAAAATCAATTTTCTTAAATAATCACAATTTGTACATAAATAGGCAAAAAACGTATGTTTTTTGTCATCAATCAATATAATTATCATTTTTATCGATCTATAAATTATTGCAATTATAATATAAATAGGCAAATAATTTTACTTCTGTGATTATTTACTGTGATTATGCAACTAGTTATTATTATTAATATCTTAAAATGATGTCATAATTTATACATGAACCAATATAACCAAAGGAATATTTTGAAACAATTTTCAAATCAAGAAATGAAATTTTTAAATCTTATAAAAATCATTCAAACTACCAAAAACAGAAAATTTTTTTTAACATTTCATTTTCTTGACAATAGATAAGAATTTTATTTTCCTATCGAACATACTTATTTTATCTAATAGTCATATTCTAAATGTTAACATCAAAGTTTAACAATAAAATAAAAGATTTAGCCGATAATACATTCTTCTTTCTCCTCATCCCTAAGTGTCGTATATATGTATTTTATGTATAAAGTGATGATTTCTTGGCAGCAGCATTAATTAAATTTTAATTTTTAAACAATTAAATGATAATTTAAGCCTTTTGCTGCGAATAATATATTTAATACAAATGAAAATATTTTCGACTATAAGATAGCCCTTGTCAATTTCTTATGTACTTTGTGTATTTTATTATTTAATTTTTTTTCCTATTTTTCTAAATTATCATATTATAATGAAAAACTAAACAACGAATTGACTGTAAAAAAAGACCGGCTCCTCATTAAATATTTTATTTGCAATCCAATTGACTAATATTTTTGTCCTTGAAATTTTCTGTTATCAAATTTAATTTGGTCACAATATTCACCCGAACGGAATAGGAATACACAAAATTGAAACATAAGTGCTTACCATTCATTAATCCATTCATTACGGAAGTCCAAAAATGAAAACCTAATGACATATTTTGTCTACAATGACTTGCAACTAAGGCTGTCAACGGTTAGGACCTTACCCGGGCATCTAAATCAGAAATCGACTACCAGTTCGTTCCGTTTATAATTCAAATTCGAAATAAAAACATTTTATTTAAAACAGTGAAAATAGTAGCCAAAATGGCGAAAATCAGCAATTATACAAAGAAACAAAGTTTATTAGGTTCGTGCATCAGTTGTTGGCTACTGTCGTTCTGCACCATGCACGCTGATCGCTTGATGTTATCTACGTCTTCCTGCAATAACAAAGTACACGATGTTACAGGTTAGTGCTATTTCTTATCATGATTGTGGTGTAAACGGGTATTCAGTTACCCGCCTGTCGAGCGGACGGGTAACCGGGCGCATGTTTTCCGACTTTTTGCCAGCCTTACCTGCAACTATTTCTAGATAATAATAGAATATTTTTGCATTGGATTATTTGTGAACATGAATTGTCAAATGTATTCCAATGTGCAGTTTTAGATTTATCAATCCAATTTAACTTTGAAAATTACTTTGATATTTTTGTTTTGTTTTTATTTCATTTGCACTCTATGTCTATCAAGTCTAGTGATCAACATTTCTTTATTTGTGTAAAAGTTATTAATTGTAAGGTATGATATTTATATACACCTGAGCTCCGATTTGTTCATTCCTTTTGAGTTTTTTGAACTTACGTCTCACCTAAATTAACAACAATTTTCACTTAAGTCGTAGATTTTTCGAAGTTGCGTTGTTTGATTTATATTCTTAAAGCCTTTTTATCTGAACAAACTGTCAAAATGTAAATAAATAAATGACTTAAACGTTATACTTGGAAATGAATAAAAACACCGTTCAGCCAGTCATTGATAAATATTTCGATAAAGAAAACCAACAGGACCCAAATAAGTTTACTACAGACTCATTGGAGTCATCTACATTTGGAGTAATGTAAATTAATTATGTATGTACATATTGTGCTAATTTGTATTTAAATTAATTTTATGATTATATTGTTTTTTTCTGATTTAAATTCCTAAAATTATGAAGTTGACATTGGTTCGGAATTTGGAATACCAGCAAGTAGTCAATCCGCGATTATATCACAACGAGAAAAGTTACAGGTGCAGTGAAATTTAATTAAACTATCGAAGATTCCCAATTACAACTAAATTAGTGAAAAGCTAGTTTTTGAACATATTACACAACAAATTATTGTTTTAACGGGAAAAACACCATTAATTAAGTAACAAATATATAATTCACTAAAACAAAAAGTAATAAAACACTTATGTGTTGCCAATTTCTGACAATTGAGTTAAAACAATTTAAATTTAAAAGTATATAATTTATTTGGAATATGTTTAATTCGATATAATTTGTATAAAGGCATCATATAGAGTTTAAGATTGCACTCACTGCTACAGTATATCACTTCTATTATTATATTATTATATTAGAGCTTATTGGAATTTTGAAAATTTTATCATTAATAGTAATAATAATGATAAATAAATAAAAAATTGGAAATAACTAGTGCCGGCTTTAGACAATTTTAAAATAATGGGGCTCTAGGCGGGTAATCAGCTTGGGTAATCTGTTACCACGTGGGTGATCGCAGTGCCGGTCTTAGACAATTTGGTATTACATAAAAAGTGCTATATATTTTTTATGTTAAATAAAAAATGATATTAGTAGCACGAAGCACAACAAATAATTTTCATAA
>CAUHTR010006271.1:0-20604 GCA_959609185.1 Schmidtea polychroa
TGAAATAATAAATGCATGATTTTGTAACAATATTTTTATTGAAATGAACAATAAAAATAGTTAGCCATAGCTGTTACAAAAAAATTTCCTTATTAAAAATTATAATAAATTATTGGAAAATATCTAATAGTCAAAATTCGAAAATTTCAAAAAAATTATTTAAGAAATGGTCATTGTTTCTGCGCTCCTTGACAGGAGTTATTACTGTTATGGAAGGATATTTTATATGACATGATATTATGAAGTACCAGGCTTTCATATTCGTAGGGATATTGCATTTAGGTGTTCCGTAGTCAACTGCATCTATTGGTTTGAATATATATTTATGTACAGAAATTTATGCTGAAATTAGTTCTTTTACTGAGATTTTACAGCTATGTCCCATGCATTTTATTATTATTTTTTTAACTTTACTCGACATTTAAAAAAAATTATTGGAGTCCCATTTATCGATAAATAATATAAGTACATTTTTAAATGATAAAAATGGGTGTTTGGATAAAATGTCATTGGGACAAATAGTCAAAGATAAAATCGTAGCGAAAATAACAAAAGATGGAAAAACCAATGTAAAAATAAAATTAAATAAATAAGTTAATAAAAATAATTTCATATCTTTTTTCCACGGAAATTTTGTCCCTATGCCATTTTTTCTGGCTAACGTAAAAATGTATCAATACAACAAAATAAAGATTTGGTATGAAAGTATATTTATAAATGCAAATGATTTAAGTGTGATGGATGATCATAATTATGAACATAGGATTAATGAAATTATGATCTTAGCCGAAGTTCTTTTCCACTACTTAAACTATTTCATACTAAATGCATAAAGCTTTTATCATAAATTTGTGCTTTCCAGTTCATTAACTGTAACAGGTGTAAAGTTTCCGATAGATTAAAACAAAAATTCCCATTGATTACAATAAAAAAATGACTTACCTTTTGGTGTTATAAATGAGTTGTAGAAAAAGAAACAAAAGTTGCATTATCTCCTTTTTAAAATAAACTTTAAAATAAATTTATTGATCGCAGAATCATTTATTGAAATATAATTCAAATAAATAACTATGTAAGCCATAATTCGCAGTGTTTTATCATAAAATGAAGTATTTCGACTTAAAATTAGTCCTGATCACTCCAAAACAAAATTTAACAACTTTTTCTTTCTCTTTCTTCCACAAAATATTTGTGGAAATATACAAAAATTTAAACAAATTAAAACATTTTTTGAATTAAATTTAAATTTAATTCTCAATATTTGAATTTGAACAAATCCATAGAAATAAATAACTATTCAAGCCATAATTCGCAGTATTTATTCTTAAAATGAAATATTTCAATTATTAATATAAAAAGAGAGTTTAAAGACTACAAATCAGTAATACATCGATGTTTGTTGATACTCACGAATTTTCGGCACTGAAATTACTGATTCACTTATAAAAGGCAGTGCCGAAAATTCGTGAGTATCAGCAAGCATCGATATATATTACTGATTTATAGTCTTCAAACTCTCTTTTTAATAAATTCAGTGGAAAATATAATCAGTGGTGAAATTGGAAGAAAAAAGGATATATTTTAAATCATATAAAAAAGGCTTACCCAACAAAAATACGAATTGATATCTTTTATGTATGTAATAATTTGAGAAATGGGAAATGTCCCAGAAATATCATCCAAATTCAGAACACTCAAGCAAGTATGAGCTTTATAATATAAATAATTTAATTTAATATAATTAAAAACTGTTACGAGAAGTCATCCAACTGAAATTTTTGGCTGCTTGGCATTGTGGTGAAATTCGAATTTTATTGTCAAATTCCCCAGTTGATCCAATCATACTGTTGTAATCGCTGACATTGACTGGGCACCGCCAGGGTCCATTTGACCGGAAAGTGATATTCCCCACCAATGATATCCTATAAAGTTCACATTTCACTATTAAATGTTGGGTTCCATCCTCTAGGTATCAATATAATGATTTGAATGATAAATATTTTTTTCCATTTTACTTTCCGTTAAACGTTTGACTAATGCTTTTTCTCTTGAAGACCGATATTGGTCATTTAATGGTGCTGGATCGTCTTCAAATGTGCATAAATTTTCAAAATCTGTTGTTTTTCTCGAACTTTTCGCTGAATTTTAATTGAATAATATTGATCACATTTAAAGATTAAAATTTATATAAAAAATTTATATATAAAACTCATGCAATTGTTGGTCCTTTTCCTGAAAATCTTACTAAATCTTTTTGACCATTGTCATCAATTACATAAATGAAAATTGAAAACTATTAAGAAGTTTCAAGTGTATAGAACACTTTGGAGATAATCAAGAATACCTTAGTACCCTCTGGTATTATTGACAAAACTACGATAGGCCACGAATTACCATGTCAATTTCCCAAAATATATTTATATCTATGAAGGACCATTTCTGGTTTTATTTGACAATCTCAGACTTGTAGAAATTGCGAGAAACGATACATGAGAGTATCAGTAGATCGTCGCCTTCTTGTACACATCAATGAACATCATCCAGTTTTTTGAGGAGTTTTGTAACCATTTAATAATATTTGTTAAATTAATCAATTTAATTAAACTAAAAATTGTTTTAATATTCAGATTTTTATCAAAGATATCTAATTTTAGTTTCTCCCCCCCCCTAATTTAACATGATAAAAATATGCTTGAGAATGCCCAATAAAGTAATCAGACAGATCACAAACATTTGTAAAATTATTATTATTAGTTCCATAAAATAAAGAATTCACAAACGAATTATAAATATTGATGCTGGGCGTCATTATTTCAAACATATTTTTTAACCTAACCATAATTACAATTTATTTAATTAAACAAATTTAATTAATTAATTAATTAGTGATTTATCCACGTTTACAATTCTCTTCAAGGTGATTTTCATTCATTTTTCTCGTGTTTTTAATCATTTATTCCTGATCCATTTTCCTATCGCTTTTCTTTTTGTACTTTATACTTAGTTTCATGTGCCTTGAATCAATCTTAACTTTCTATGTATTCCGTTCCTGTACAGTCTTCCATATTCCAGCTCAATACATTTCTTTTTTATTTAATTTGTAACAAAATATTTTTAACAAATTATTTAATTCAGGACTTCTTAACCCGAATTTGTTGTTCCACTTCATACCTATAATACGTATATCGCTTTCAATGGAATACTCAACAAAGAATTCTAGGTGCACTGAAATCATAAGAATCAAATGGTGTTCATTTTTATGACTTTCCATGCTGGAAATAAAACTCTAGGTCGTCATAAATTTATTATTATTTTTAAAAATATTATTGTTATTTTGAACCTTTTTGTGGGGAGGACTGAATTAAAATTTAATAAATGAATATAATAATTAAAATGCTGGAAATGAGTACCTAATATATTTGTTAAAATAACAAGTTTTTTGAATGATAGTAAAAGTTTTCAACGTTTTATTTCTTTTATTAATCATTATTTATCCGAGTTAATCAGCATATGCAGCAATGATTCTAAAGGAAGTTAATTCCAGCAGATTTTCTAAGAATAAAATTCTACCAAATTTAAGGTTTTGGATTAATATCAAAAATAGAGAATAAACGGATCTAATAATTTCTATGCAGAATTCATATATAAATCTAAGATTTATTTCTCAATGGCTCCTCTAAGATGGTACTTTTAACTCTACAGTACGTACAGTGCCACATTTGACAAAAATATCAAATCTCGATTTATGTAGTTGATGGTAAATATAAAACCATCAAAATTCGTGCTTTACCACATTAGGATACACTCAATACTATGCTGATATTGCGTGATAAGATAGAGAAAAAAATTAAACCATATAAACACAGTTTTCATTATAAATTCTTATAATTATATGCGAAATGTCACAGTTTCAAATCATTTAAAAAAAATCATTTCAAAATTCAAAAAGCCGTTTAAATTTCAAGTTTGTGTGCTGTGAACGCAACAAGGATGTGTGTGTGTGTGCGCGCGTGAGTGGTACACCAAAACTTAATAAATCGCATTGTCATCGTGAATAAATCTATTCGCCAAGATTTAGCTCGATCGGATAACTGAAAGTGAGTTAATTAGTCCTCGCAAGACTTGCCTACCACACATTCAATCGTAGCCGACAAAGTTAATACAAAGGATATATGGTACTCACATATTCTGTAAAATAAAGTATTCGTGTTGTATCTGGTATTGGTGCGCTTCGAAGTCTGATAAAGCTGGATGCAGACGTCTTGAACTCTACTGAAAATAAAAAATAACTGTCAAATTAACCGCGAGGTTCAATTTTAAATATTTTCAATTTCATAATTACTTTTTGATTAAGTAATTGATTTATGGAATGAAATAATTGAATTATTTCCAATCGTTTTTTTCTTTTTTAATAAATAGGTGATTCAATTAGCCTATTTAAATACAGAGGTTAGTAAGAGGGCCCAATTCAAGTCAGGTTATAATGGGATGACGTTGATAAATTGTGAAAAAGGGGGGGTTGTATGAAACACAGTGAGATGGGTATAAAATATCAATTTAATTTTCAATGATTGAATTTTAATATTTATAATTCTGAAATGACAATTTAATAAACCGTGCATTTATTGTTTTAATATTTTTTTATTTCTAGCGGAAATATATGACTAATGAATAGTTTTGCTGGGTCCAGAAAATATTTTAGCCATTAATCATATTCCAGGGGATGTCATCTATGATCTTGTTTAATTTGAAGTGATTTATATCTTTAAAAAGTAAATTGGCTAACATATAAAGACATCTTTATGATGTGTCGGTACAATAAAAAAAATTATAATTTCTGATATTTTAAACAAAATATTTATTTATTATATTGAAAAAGAATATATTGACAGTAATAAATGTGCGAAATAAATTTCAAATTATTTTTTATTTAATTTTTAAAAATATATTTAAATGACGTATATTAAGTACCCAGACTAAGTACTAAAGGAAACCAATATGAGCTGTTCAGAAATTTCTCAAGGATGACCAACTGTCTCATCAAACATTGACCATATTTGAACTGATTATTGCAATCGTTTAATGGTAAACGTAAGGGGCATATATTGTCATAGTTTTTCTGCAACTGATTCCATATTTGTGACTAGTTATCACCATGCAAAACAAAGAATTTAATCACACTTCGATACTGACATGTAGCATAGTTTGACAAAAAAATTGAAAATGTGCTTTCTCACACTGCTGTATAGGTGAATATTAAAACAAACTATATTTTTTTAACCATAGATAATATATTATTTCATTAGAACATCGTTTAAGTACCTTTTTATGGAGTAGTCCAGGTACTTATTGAACGCGTCATGTATGCTACAAATTATTTATTAGCAGTCATGAAATATTTTGACACATACCAAGGTAGGTTTCTTTAGTGAGGACCACAGAAATTATATTGATATTAAAACAAAGAATTTTTAGTTTTAATTTACCATTTTTATTGGTACTCCAAGTGTTCTTCTTATTAATAAAAAATAATCAGAGATAATTAAAAATTCTAATAATAAATTTATTTCAAAGAGAAAAAATGGGCAATCGTCAACAATTTGAGAATTAGGTCAAAATTTTTAACACGTATATAAATATATAAATTAATTTAAATTAAATATAATGTTAGGAAAGGCTCAAAATTTTAAATGAACGTAAATCGACAAAACCTTCTTTCTTACCCGAAATAATTAGTAATTAAAATGCAAAAAAAGGAATTTCCTCAGACAAAATCTAATTAATTTGAACTCAATATAAAACCAGTTAAGCGACTCAATAAAAAACAAAATAAATTGATAAAAAGAGGAAAAGAGGCAAAATATTAACTTTAAACCAAAAAACCTTTCAATGCTGGAAAATATGAAATGAAAATATTGACTCCGGGAATAACCTGGAAAATTCTTTCTTCCTGTGCTATATATGATACTACATGATAAAAATATGCTTGAGAATGCCCAATAAAGTAATCAGACAGATCAGAAACATTTGTAAAATTATGATTATTATTAGTTCCCTAAAATTAAGAATTCACAAAAGCATTATAAATATTGATGCTGGGCGTCATTATTTCAAACAAATTTTTTAACCTAACCATAATTACAATTTATTCAATTAATCTTAGATTTATTTAATTAATAATTAATTAATTAATTAGTGATTTTATGTTTCAGCACATATCCACGTTTACAATTCTCGTCAAGGTGATTTTCAACCAAATCATTTTTCTCGTGTTATTACACATTTATTCCTGGTCCATTTTTCCTATCGCTTTTCTTTTTGTACTTTATACTTAGTTTCATGTGCCTTGAATCAATCTTTACTTTCTACGTATTCCGTTCCTGTACAGTCTTCCATATTCCAGCTCAATACATTTCTTTTTTATTTAATTTGTAACAAAATATTTTTAACAAATTATTTAATTCAGGACTTCTTAACCCGAATTTGTTTTTCCACTTCATACCTATAATACGTATATCCCTTTCAATGGAATACTCAACAAAGAATTCTAGGTGCACTGAAATCCTAAGAATCAAATGGTGTTCATTTTTATGACTTTCCATGCTGGAAATAAAGTTCTAGGTCGTCATAAATTTATTATTATTTTTAAAAATATTATTGTTATTTGAATAAATAGTCAAACATTCTTTTCGCGATATATTGCGACAGTTTCCCTGTCATCATCAGGTGGGATATAATAACTATATAAATTAAGGATTTTAAACAAATTTATTAATTTTATTCATTATATAAAAATTTTTTTATTATTTTATTATTATTTCATTTTTTAAAAATCATAATTAAAATTATATATTATTTAAAAATAAATTTTTATTTTAACCTTTATAATTTAATTTAATGATTTAAAAATTTTTATTAATTAATTAATTTAACAAACCACAATCAATATATACAATATACTAAAAAATTATTTAAAAACATTTAAAACACAAGTATTCACTGCATTCTGCACATTAATTTTCGGATTCAATGATTTTATCAATAACGCCTCACAAATCACACGTTCCCAATAATTATCGAAATTTTTTAATAAAATTTTAAAATCAGACTTACCTATTTTACTTTTACAGCCCTTATTGTGTTCACTAATATGGGTCAAAGTCTTCAGTCTATAATATTTTATTAATAATTATTATCATTATTTATCCGAATTAATCAGCATATGCTGCAGAGCTTTCAGATATTTTTGGCAACCAAATATCGATGGATCAATAATAGACGTAGAGAAACACAAAACATATTTTCAAATGCTTCAAGGAGCTTTTTTCCTGATTTTATATACTTGAGTGTGATCCTAGATCTGAAAATGGAATCTTGTTCTATGGGTAAAATATTTCTTTATTTTTTTACATGTGGAATATAATATCGATGAAATGAAAAATGCAAAATAATTAGCAATAATTCTTCAAAATATGACAAAAGTTTGCTTATCTTTATTAAGTTAAAATGTATTTGTCTTACCATCCATTTTTTTGAAATGGCATTGCTAACATAAACCAATCCTGGATATATTCATTATTTTCTTTAATACATGTCAAAGTGACTTCTTGATCTTTGGATAAAGTGTTGTTGAAGGTGATAGAATTGTTTGTGATCTTGATGGAGCCCGAATATGATCGGGATATGAGATCCCATTCACCTATATATCTGGTTTTGAATGTACAGCTGTCATGATTAGTAAAATCTGAAATAGATTCAAATTAATGAAAGTACCAAACTTGATAATAATAAAAAGAATAATTAAAGAGGGTTTGGGGCTCCAATTTCTGTTTGTTTTAAGTGAACAGTAATCGCAACTATTGGTGCTATCGGTGAAATTAAATATTACTAATTATTGGGCTGGCTTCAAAGCGTGCCTTGTTTAACAAAAGAATGAACTCGAAACAATATAAACTTTTTTGATTAACACAATTGATTAGCACTTTACTGCGACATCATAATTCATTATTACAACAATGAGTTGAATGGCTATTGCACCTAATGGGAGGAACTGAGTGCTTACAATATAATCACTACTGTTTTGGTTTCGATAATCGGTAGATTCGATCTAATTTCTTTTTTAGTTTTAACTTGAATTTACTCAATAGCTTTAATTTGTTTTAAATCGTTTCTTTGATAACTTGTAATTCACCTTGGATTTCGTTTTAATTCTGTTTTCTTCTTTTTTCTTTATTATTTCTATTTCCCTTTTTCTTTTCAATTCACGTCTTCTTTTCTTTCTTTTCAACTTCTGTCCTTTAGAAATTCTGTCTGTTGATTCAAGCTATATATCCTTTTATAGTCTGCAATCTAATGTCACTTACTGATATTGAATGTCGTCTATATTCCTTTTCCCGTACATTCTCTTTGGCCATATCCAGTTCTTTCATTATTTACAGCTGTCGAGATATATAATCTTTAGAAGACGCCATTTCTCAGCTTCCTCGATGATCCCTTCCCTTCATCTCGTACAAGCCGTCGAAATATGCAAATTTAATTTAGATTTTGTTTTTGTTTTCCCTACTTCATTTTGTATTTTTTAATTAAAAATGACCATGTCGTATTTCATTGTTTGATTTTTTCAAATTCTTTGTTATTTTCATTTTGGTTTTTTCATTTCTTTTCGTCGCTGCCACTTTTCAAATTTCCGGAGCAACATACTTTTTATTTTATATATTTTCCCCCAAACATTTTGTTCTTTTTAACAGTAATTATTTAATTTTTATTATTTCGGTATCCTCAACACAAGGATTATAGTTCCTTTATTAAAAAACTGACGCGACAATTTAATCAGAAATCTCAGATTAAAATCTGATGTAAAAATAATCATGTTACCGAGGGTACCACGTTTTAGTTGTAAAAGTTGCCAAGTGTCCAATAAATATTTGATGACTTCATTTCCCGACCTGTTTAGGCTTCACTTCACTTCATTATCAGTGTTGTGTACACCATCGTTAGAGTTTAGAGGAATATCCCAATAAAGTGGGTCAATAAATAAATATTAAATATTAAATATTTACTTACCACAAATTTCTCCATTAGTTGGACAGGTTCTATGGCAAAAAAATTGATTCCTTGAATCAGCTTTGCAACCCCTCTCGCACGACTCTTGTTCATCATCACAAATCCCAACTATTAAAATAATTAATGACAAACAAATAGTAATATAAACAAAATTACAACAAAATAATTAACCCTTTCTAAGGCAAAGGAAACTAAAAATGACGTAAAGTTCAAAATTTAATATAAAACTATAATAAATTATAGTATAATATTTAATAAGATTTAATAAGTAAATAATTTTTACATTTCATTTATTATAGATCAATTTCTTTCATTGTGTAACATAAATTTTTGTCACTGCCTTTATCGAGTGTTATTAAAACAATTGCTATATTGTAGTAATGAGAATAAATGAAAGATTAAAACAAAACAAAAACAGATAAAATATGAACAAATAATAAAGGATTTTACTGAATTTAAAATATTTTATAGCTCGGATATTTTTTAATACAGTAAAGGTTTTCATAAGGAAATAAAAGTTTAACTAACTGTTTAAGAAGGATTTAAAATTTTAAAAGTATTTTATTATTTTATTTTTCAAAAGTATGGCGATTTTTCCCACTCATTTATCCCAGAAATGAAATATCCATTAATGTTACTATATGAAATTTTTCTTATTAAGGGTATAAGAAATAATTCATTTTGACTTTTTGTAACGAGTCCTTACTGTAGTTAATAAATTTATATTTATATGAATATTTATATGAATACAGTTAATTTCGTAAATGAGTATTAGAACAGAGTTACCAAAGACTTTAATTGGGTATATTTTCTAAATATTCCTGACCCTATAAAATTAAAAATAAAATCTTGGAATGGAGCTTTTGTTCTACGAGAAATTGCAGTATGTGATTGGACAAAAATATTTAATTAACCCATTTGTTAACATTGTGGAAAATAACGGATCTTTGAATGGAATAAGAAGTTATTTCATCCTTATTTGTTTAATTTTCTAAAAAGTGATTAATAAGATTTATTTATTTATTGTTTAAATGAAGAATAGATATTTATTTTATTAAAATTTATTAAAATTCCTTTTGGATTTTGAAACGTCTTTCATTTTTCACGACGAAAAATTGCACAAAACATTTAATTTTGTCTAGCAACATTGTCATTTGAGATCAATTAATTTATAGATGGGTTGTGCTGTGGATTTTTATTTTTATGAAAAAATATTAATATTTATCGTCAGTTGAAAAATAAAGATAAAAAAATTTTAAAATCTAGAAAATCAGAATTGGTTTTTTTATTTGATTTTCAAACACTCTATAAATACCCAAATATTCCAAATTTTTTTGTGCCCCCCCTCAACATTTCTAAATTAAGTTTAGCATAGATATTTAAATCAAGGTTTAATTGAAAAAAATGAGAAGATTATTTAAAATTCAAATGAAATGGACTTACAACTTCTTCGAATCAAAACATTGTAGGAATATCTCATAATGGATCCCCCAAAATGAGGATTCGTTTGATCAATTTGTAATCCCGAAAAAATGGTCATAGATTGGAATTTTTCATATTTCGTTTTGAAATAAGGATATCTAATATCTTTATATTTCTAAAATTTAAATGATTATAATCCCTGCCAAATATTATTACCATTGTAATAACCTATATGATTGTCGTCCAGCTGTTTTTCACCAAAATTGTATAGTTGTGTCCTCCAGAATTCCAATTAGAATAGCATTGGAATCTCGATTCTAGTTTGTAAGAAAAGATTATATTAGCATTTTCTATAACAATATATAAAATAATTTTTGTGTTTTATATGTTATTACAATTATTTGATCTTATATATTATATGAAATAAAAATAAATAAGTTTTTGTTCAAATCATTATTAATATTATTATTGTTATTATTGTTCTTTATTATTATTATTATTATTATTATTATTATTATTATTATTATTATTATTATTATTATTATTATATTATTATTATATTATTATTATTATTATTATTATTATTATTATTATTATTATTATTATTATTATTAGTATTATTATTATTATTATTATTATTATTATTATTATTATTATTATTATTATTATATTATTATTATTATTATTATTATTATTATTATTATTATTATTATTATTATTATTATTATTATTATTATTATTATTATTATTATTATTATTATTATTATTATTATTATTATTATTATTATTATTATTATTATTATTATTATTATTATTATTGGTATTTTTAATTGAGAATGATCACTTTTTGTAGAAGTGTTAGGCTTCAGTTCTTCAGAAATACTTTCATCAGTATTGTTGTCAGCAATAGGTGCAATTATTGAAGTGTTTTTATTTTATAAAGTCCCTTGTTTTAACCAACGTTCCATCATCACAAAAATTTGGGTTTACTATTCACAAAATTTATCGATAATAAAAAAAATACTCATATGATTATTTTCAAAAATTGAAAAAACAACTTTCGTTTTTATCAAATATTATTAAAACTAATTTTAAATTCGTATTTTTAATGCGTATTTTAAAACAGTATAATTAAAAAACCCTGTGGTTTCCTTTTGAAAAAGAATTGAAAAAGAATTTTAAATTGGATCGAATAAAATCGAGAATTATTTATTAATCTTTATTTATAAATCTTTCTTTTTATAAATTATTTATTTACAAAATGTTCGCGGAACTCACTTTGGGAAACGCTGATCTAGACGATACTCAATTATTTTAGGTCTAAAGAAGCAATGAAAAAAAGCGCGCATGAAAAGAAATTATTTTAAATAAATTTTTAGATTCAAGGTAATTGAAAAATAAAATCTTATTTATTTATTAAAAATTTGGGGAAACTTTCTTTCAGATAAAAAGTGATTTATGAGAACACAGCTTATAAAATTAATTAAGAATTAATTAAATCAATTTACAAACATAATTATTTAAGTTTATAATTTTATTTAAAAAAATTAATATTTCTACAAATTTAATTTTTTTAAATTTTTTTCATATTTTAAAAAGTTATTTTATGTTTTAATAATTAATAAATTCTCAATTAAAATTTATATATAAATAATTTAATTAATAATTTTTATGTGCAAATTTTAACTATATCCGGTTTTTTCCAAATGCGCTTATTTCCGATTACCAAATATTACAGCTTCAAATTTATTACATCTAATAATCCATTTTTCATTATCAATCTATTTTACTTTTTTTACATTCTTTTTTAATTTCAAGAAAAAATTATTTAAAAAACAAACTTTCGTATAAAATAAAACACTAATTGCATAAAATTTCAAAAATCTTAGTCAGTCAATGTGCAAAATTTAACAATACCAAACTAATACCAATCAGGTACATGTCTGAGTCGTGGAGTTTATGTAAAAATAAAATTTGAACTAGATTATCAATTATCAGTTAATTTATAATATATAAATAATAGCAAAATAATACTTTGCAAAACGTAAGAAACCAACCGGAAGTCTAAAAGGCCGAATTAAATTGAAATATAACTCTGATAGTTAATGAAAAGGAAAATCTTTACTATGAAACTCTTAATTTGTGTGATTGTTTGCCACCTTTTCCTCTTATAAAAACGACAATAGATGCAGCACATGTTTATATTTCTAAATAATTTAGAATTTATTATTAAAACACCCTGCTCACAGAACAGGTTAGCGAGTTCTTCATTTAGTATCAGTATATAGCGTAGCTACAATCAATGGCTAAATTTCAGGACCTACAGTTTAAAGTGGGCAACGAACCACATAATAGCTTATTATAAATATATCGATTATATAATACATTTTTATAATACATATATACAGGCCCCAGAAGAGGGAGGGGGTTCACGAGGGTCTTTTGACATGGGACCTCTTAATTTAGGGGGCCCCAAATAACACTATTTTGATATTACACCAAACAACCAAAAAGTTTATTTTGCACTTTATCATTAAGATAAAATCTAAGATATTAAAATAAAATCTAATTTAACTATAGAAGGCCTTATTTTTGGTGTAATTTTCACTTTTCCTCAGATTTTCATTTTTTTACTGCACGTGCACAAATAACTGCCGATATGCTTTCAAAATCTTAGAGAAAAAATTATTACAGAATCGTAGTAGATTTTTTTAAGTTTTGAAATAATAAATTTTTAATCAGTAAAAAGTATACATTTTTGTTATATTTTTCATTATATAGGGGCCACATATGATGTCAGATCTGGGCCTCCAAGTGGCTCTAACAGGCTCTGCATATATAATACATAAGCAAATAATAAAATGATTCCTTCCCATCATTTTTGTTAATAAAATTTCATATTTATGCAGAACATTAATGTTCTAAATATTATAATTCACAATTTATTTTCGCTTTGGATATTTTTATATGAACTTTGTAAAAAAGCTCTACAGTCCAACTACAGTAAATACACTAGTATTGCAAGTTTAAAACCCAGAGCGTAGTACTTGGTTATATTATATAAACTATGAATCATACAATAAAGGAAACTCAATTATACTGATTAAGTAAAATTAGAAATGTCATGTTATCGATTAAAGTTAAAAGTTATTGTAAAGTTAAAGAAATTTTGTAACTGTTTAATATTTCAGTAATGTTTAACATTACCTGATTAACTGACCAATTATTAATTTTTTATTTATAAGACATATTTTGCATTTAATTTAATTTAACGATTATAACTTATTTTAAAAATAATTTTGATAAATTATATTTGATAAAGAGAAATTTAAATAAAACTATTTTAATAATAAAATATCTTTACACAATTTCCATCTACAGTAATTTATTTATTAGAAAAAAAACCCAATTTTCTTATTTAAATATAATCTACACCTTTTATGTATATTTGCCCTGTTTACATATATTATAAATATATTATTAAAACCAATAGGTTTTCTATTACATAGCGTCCAATTACGTTTTTAGTCGCCCTATAAAGTTTCTTCCAATATTTGGGAAAAATGCAAAGCTGATGAACTTAAATTGAAAAATATTTTCTAAAAGACTGGTCATTTAAACAATAATACTACCTCAATTTTCCAATTTAGAAACCATTCTTCTATCGTTTTGTTTTTTATCAAAATATCATAAAAATCAAAATCAAAGTATGAGCAAAGCTTGATAAAATAATTATTCAGTCATCTAAATTTTGCCGTTCTGAAATATTCTTTCTTTGGTGAAAAATTGACTTTGATTTTATCTTTATTTATGCTCACATTAAATAAATTGACTGTTTTAAATTGAGGACTTTCATGTTTAAAAAATAAATAAAATAACGATTGAATATAGTCACCTGGGAATTTTCATAAATTAAAATTTTGTTTTCATATTGGTTTAACGTTTTTCTAACTTTAGTTTTAATATAATTCAGTGGAATTTCTAATTTACTTACAAATTTTACTTTTAAATAAGTCCTAATATTTTAAGAATTCATAATAGTAATAATGATGATAAAAATAATAGTAGTAATAATAATAATAATAATAATATAATAATAATAATAATAATTATTATTATTATTATTATTATTATTATTATTATTATTATTATTATTATTATTATTAATTATTATTATATTATTATTATTATTATTATTTATAATTATTATTATTATTATTATTTATAATTATTAATTAATTAATTATTTGAAAAAATACAATGAACACATTCAAGTAAACACATCCGCGGGCATCACTTGGCTCAAAGATGCGATCATGACAATTGTGATAACTAGTTACAACATAGGATGAAGAATGCTTTTTTTTCAATTTTATTTATATTTATACAATGATCAACATCATCATCATTCTATAATTATAATATAGTGATTGTTAACAAATAAATGATAAAGACAAGCCGTTGCAAATTTTATCAATTGAAAATTTCGATCATAAATAATTTTTTAAATCTGCTTCATAACTTAATCGTAATGTCAAGTGTTTGTTTTTTGTTTTTTAATTCATTTACTGCTATATAAATCTATAAAATAAAATTTAAATTTAAATTAAAATTTCAGAAATTTTTCACAAAATCATTCACAAAAGGTTTTAAAAATAATTTAAACTTCAAAATACAGTATTTTAATTTCAAAAATTTTAAATTAAAATATTTAAAATCTCTATCTTTCTCCTTATATATAGATCAAAATAATTAAAAAAACAAAGACGAAAATTCGTGAATATCAAAAAAACATCGATATATATATATATATATATATATATATATATATATATATATATATATATATATATATATATATATATATATATATAAATTTATTTATTAAAAGAGCTTGAAGACTACAAATCAGTAATATATCGAATATCAAAAACATCGATATATTACTGATTTATAGTCTTCAAGCTCTTTTTACTATATGAAATGGTAAAAAAATCAGTGGTGAAATTGGGGAGAAAAATTCTTTTATATATGAAATATTATTTCGTTTCCTGCATCTTCATGGTCGTGGTAAAAATATTATTTGCATATTTGCCATAAAAGCCAATGATTGGTATGGTTTACTAATGTCGTTCGTTCGTGCTTTACATAAAGACATTCGTCAACACACCCGAATAGTTATAACATATTGTTAGAAAATTCGCTTGTTTATACATATTTAGTTCAAAAGTAAAACAAGTGTTTCCGGCGACAATAATGAGAAGTTCCAATGATATCGTTGGAAGGGATATAACAATAAACATCGAGACTGAAAGAATATTTGAATTTCATATTTGTAGTTCTGCCTGCTTAATTTAATTTGATTGTAAGATAGCTATTGTTTAGAAGAGCACTCCGACAAAAGTGCCTCGGCATGAGTGCACAAAAGTGAACTTAGATTGGGAAAATACTAAAAACAAATCTAATCAAAAGTATTCAACGAACTTATATTTTTTGAAATATCCATGTTTAAATTGAAACGTTATTTGTGATAATGCGTCAATAATTTATAGACAGCACTGTTCCCTAATTTGAGAGTAAAGCTTGTTAGCGTCAGTTGAACGTATTTTGACTTGGACACCTCTGGATTTCTGAAACTGTATTGATAACGTTGGATCAATAACTCCACGTGATTCTGCTTCTTTCGAAAATCTTCGACTAGGCGGATGGAATGTTGACATTCGACCTTTTGCGGAAATTTCCGATGCCAAGCATCCACTGAATTATTACTAAGAGACAAATTGTCTTTCACACGATTGTTCATGTTCAAAAGGCCAAGCACAAACTACTACCTTGCTCTATTGTGTCTTCCGACATGTCTTCCCAATAATCTGTAATGGGGTCAGTTCTGGAGGACAGTTATTGATCAAATCATCAAAAGCTTTCCGCATGTCACCTACTTGAATGAAGCTGAAATCCCAGCAGCATTTTAACCAGAGGTTTTTACAAATCCTTTGTCTCGGAGATATCGTCGTGTCATTTTATTTAGTGGACAGAGGGAGAAAAGGCTAGCAATGAAATTAAGTATGATTTTGTTTTCTTTGTTGCAGTTTAAACTGAATTTTATTTGAAGAAGAGTAACCTTTAATCATTATTGTGTTAATTTTTACAATTTTTAATAATATTATTAATATTTTAATTTAAATTTCTTACTTATTTTCCTCTCAAATGGATTGCAAGTTGCCTCGTTAAAGTTCCATTCGCAGCCTTCTCCAATCAAACAGTCACATTCTAAATTGACGTAGATTGACAACGTACATTTTTCCTTNCAAGCATGAGGTCATTTTCAAGCCAACGATAATTTGTAGTTTGGCATTCAGATTTAGTAGTAGTCTTTGCAGGAGGTTCTAGTAATGTAATTTTCTGCCTTTTGTATATTTGTAAGTTGCTCATATAGAACTTTTCTTTGCAAATTGGAAGGTAGTCTGATTGAAGAAATAAGCCTACCGACCGATGTAAACTAGAATGAAAACAAGAACCTCGCTGACATTCATAGGTGATAAGGGTAAATAACAACTATTCTTTGTCCCGTTTCATTGATGATTTGGACATAAATGAAATAAAGGATGAGAAACTTTAACTACCCCCATTAATTATACGATGGTATGGAAAATTGATGGCATGGTTCAACATTAGTAAACCACTTCTAATTTGACAATACATGTGAATATTCATTATCATTATTAGTTAAAAACGCTTTTTTCAATATTATATAGTAAACAAAATTGTGTCAGGAAATTAGACTTAGTATTAGAAATTTGCGACTATTACTTATATCATGCCTCCTCCATGACTGGGATAAAGGCGGTTTCCGGCCGTGGCGTCTTACACAGTTAATAATAAGCAAAATAAATTTCTTGGATATGAAACTTAAAGGTTTTACAGTTGTCTAGTATTTTTAATTTTGTTTAAATTATTAAATTAAATTTTATTTGTTGTTTTATTTATTAATACAAGAAATAATTTGAATAGTAATTGATAAATTAAAATATTCTGTAAAAGAAAGTGTCTTACTTTGGCATCTGAATATTGGCGATTTATCATATTTTTTATTTGAAACCCACCATTCAATAAACACGGAGTCCATTTTCTTTTACTGTATTTTGTTAAATCCGCTAAAGAATAAATATAGATATAAATTATAAAATCCCTCGAAATTTATGTTTTAATAATAATAATAATAATAAGTTATATTATGAAAAATATTTCTGCCTGCCTGTATTTTTATTTTAAATCTGTTTACATGGAATAATAATAATAATATCTATAGTATAAAAATTATCTATAAACTTATATTATAGAAACACACATTTTTACCTGTGATGAATTTTAATGTTGCGTAGAATAACATAATTTAATATAGAAATTGAGAAAGTAGTAGAAAATGTAAATTTAACAGACAAACACAACATGTAAACTTTCGATATGTCTCAATGTTGCGTGGAATAATAGATAAAATCATTTAAAACGGTTATATGATACATCTATAATTTACAAATTTGGAAAGAAAAACTTTAAAAAGTCGATGTAAAAATATAAAAACACTATTTTGTAAATATTCGCCAATTTTGCTCAAAATGCATAAATAAAATGAAAATATGTGGCAAATAATATAAAATCTTCAAATTAAAGTTAAAAATTATAATAACTTGTTTAAAATTGTAAAATATCCAAAAAACAAAAAATTTTTAAATCATAATTCGAAAAAACTAATTTGTCAGAAATTATGACTCATCTACTTAGTTTGCGAACACAAACCTATACTCCCTCCGTCCGGAAATATGGTATACATTTGCGAAAAAATAAAATAAATCAAAAAATGTACATGACAAGTTTATTATATTACCTTTATTTGAAACATTTTAATAAATATTAATGTAAATATTAAATAAAATTAAAAAAAATAAATATTAATATTAATAAGTTCACTCGAAATTTGATTTGGCTTTATTGTATGCTTCTTTAGAACATACATATTTTTCTAGCAGTCGACCTTCGCGACGAAGTTTTCCTTTACTTAAATGAGGTATTTTATAGCCATTTCCTCCATCTGCTAACATAATTGACTCCATACATGCTTGCAATGTTGTAAAAACGTTATCAAGAGTATTCGCTTCTAATTGATTAATTTATTAATTAATTCTAGGTTTTCTTCCGCATCTTTTTTTTCTTTTTTGAAGAAACATCGGCACATATCTTACCTTTTCTGTATTGAGTTTGTGCTGCATGCCAAATTCTGCTAACGGTTAGCCGGGAAACTTGAAATGCAGTAGCAACTTCGTTGATTGCACCGTGTTTTAACTTATTCTCCTTTATCTGCTGTAATAATTTTTCAAAAATACCTTGACGTTGTTCTTTAGTTAACTGTTTATATTTTGAATCTCTTCTTTCTAAATTTAACAAATTTCCTTCCACATTTTCCATATTCGTCTTGCAGCGGTACTAATTTTATCTACCTCAAGAAACACTGATGTTTGAGCAGTAAGTTTTTAACTAAGAATGATATTACTTAAGTCAAATATTTTAGGTTATATTGTCATGAATATTTACTATGACAATGTCATGACAGTTGCCTATTTATTTTTATATTCACGATAATCTACGATTTTTGTTGAAATGTATACCATATTACCTGACGGAGGGAGTATTATATATTTTATTGTTTGTAGTATTATTGTATGTAGTGTATGTGTTTGTATTTTATTTTTCTCACCAAAATTATTGTTTTGTTTATTTGTTTTTCTGTATTATAAGTTCCCAATTTTTCAAAGTCCAAATAACTTTTTTTCTAATTTCAAGGAAGTGTGTATATTTTTATACACTTAAATTAATTGATTAAACCTTAATTTATGGCCTTTGATGTACCCATGTATCTCATGAAATACCATTTTCCGAAACTAAATTATAGAATATTAATATTATTTAAATTCTATTAATAAAATGTGTTCATACATTCAAAATTTGAACAAAAATTTTATTTTTATAATAAATATGAATAATTTTTAAATATAATATTTTTGAAAATAAATGCATAATAATAGAATAGTAATTATTTATATGAAATTTATATGTGTATCCAAATTTCAACATATTCCACATATAAGAATGTAAATATTGTAACATGATTTTTTTATTAATAATAATTGTGAGGTGTCAGAATTTTTAAATTTTATATTTAAGTAAAATTTTGCAAATGAAATATATTAAAAAATTGGAAGATTAATTTCAAAATAATAATTAAGTAATATTGAAATTTGGTCTCATGTGAAATAGTTGAAATCGAATTGAAAAGTCTCTTATTAGAATGTTTGTTTAAATCATTATTTTTGGATTTTGTATATAATTAATTATTATTATTATTGTCATTATTATTATATTATTATTATTATTATTATTATTATTATTATTATTATTATTATTAGAACTTTTACTAATATGGATAATTAATTTTTTAGGTTGTTAAAGCTAAAACTGTTGTGAATTTGTTTGTCTAAAATGAAATTAATAATAGAATATAGGTTTTCGGAAGATCAAAAGCAATTTGTTTAAAAGAATTTACTAAAATATAGAAGGAAAAAACAGCTGATCATCAATCTTGTCGGTTTGTTTATACGGTTGTAGCATTGTATAAATTTCTATGTCATCATCACTTATATTTTATGGGGTAATTTCTTTATTGTTCCATGTAATAATGATAATCTAATTACATATTTGTTGCCCTGTGTTTTGACAATGAATTATTATGAAGTCCAGGTACATCATGGCCTGGTAAAACTCTCGCGGGTTTACAAATATTTGTGAATGTTTTGCTCTTTTTTATTGATTTCTGTTTTTCTAATTATATTTTTGGCTTTAATATAAACTGTATAATTTATTAAAAAAATGGATATAGCTTTATTATTAAAAATATTGTTTGTCGGGTAAAGGGTTAAATGGTCATTTCTTTATAATTTTATTTATAAATTTATTCCTTCGAGTTTCATTGTTTTAGAGTTTTGATTTATGGAAATAAGATATAATGCATTTATTATCTTTTATTAATATTTCCATATTGTATTTTATTTTATTACGTGATTTTTC
>CAUHTR010006272.1:0-20235 GCA_959609185.1 Schmidtea polychroa
GATTTAAAAATCAAAATTGACATATTTATTGAAATATTTAAATCGCTTATATAAATAGTTATTGGAGGCTTTAATTTTAAATATTAGATATTTTATTGGAGTAGGCTTCTAGGGGCTAATAGTCGAAAATATTTTCATTAAATACATCATTTGCAGCAAAAGGCTTAAATTATCGCTTTATTGTTTTAAATAATAAATGCTGCTACCAAGAAATCATCACTTTATATTATTATTATTATTATTATTATTATTATTATTATTATTATTATTATTATTATTATTATTATTATTATTATTATTAATGTATTTTCACTGAAATTTTATGAAATGAATAAAACTTCTAATTGTTACATACATAGAAATATTTTCACCCATCTTAATGACCTACTCTCGTGATGAATTATTGTAATATAAAATAATATTTACTAACACTTCACTAATTATCAGAAATCAATTTATTCAATTTTACTATAACTATTTTACCTTAATAAATTTAATTCCTATAATTTCTGTTTTTTTAATAAGTTAAAAATTTCTACTGATTCTAAGAAAGAAAAACAGGCATAGCAGAATCTCATTCACAGATAACTAAAATTATTTGATAAAAATAAATTACTCCCAAATTTAGAATTAAATATTGCTTGTTTAATGCATATGAGTAAAAATAAAACATAAATTTGATAATTAATAAAATTTTGTAAATTATTTTACTCAAAATTATTTTATATATTGCACGTTTGAATTTCTAAATAATAATAAATGTAATTATTTACTGATTTATGGCATTTACGGCTGAATAAATTTCAAGTGCCAAGAAATTAAGAAATTTATATTTATTGTTGATTAATCCGAAACTTTTTCACTTATATATTTTCACTGCCATTTATTAAGCTTGAAATCGAAATGTTCCAAAATAGAAAAATTCTAAATACTCCGATATATTAAATATATAAAAGCAGCAAATATTCGATTAGTAAATCTTTTTATTTTGCACCATTCATCTTTTTCATTTCTCTTTTAGACTGTCAATCAATAATATTTTATTTTACTAAAATCTAATATTATCATTGTTTATTTAATTTATTGATTTATGAATAAACAAAATTAACAAATAATCACCAGTAGAGGCAAAAATATTTTGGAGTCTTCAGTGAAATTTTAGAAATTCATTATGTAATGTTAGCCGTAGATATCCATTCAAGAACCTTTTGAATAACTAAATTTTATAGAAAATTTTATTTTTATTTTCCCTAAACTTTGACATTGTATAAAAAATAAATTAGAAACTAAGTTGAATTAACGTATAAATAATGTAATTCATAAAATATCGCAGTCAAACAAACACCAAAACATCAGAACTTGTTAGAGAATGGAAATCATTTTAAAATTAAAAATTGACTTTCAATTATTTTTATGAGAATTTCATTTTTAAAGTTTTATTCAATTTCGTCAGTTTCTAAAAGATGAATTATGAGATAAGAAATTTCAATTTGCAAATTGAATATGTAAATTTCTTTTATGTGGACTTTTGATGATTTCTATGGGATTTTCTTTATAATTCGGGATTATAAATGACCCAGTTGGTTTCAATTAATCTAATAAATCTAATTTGTTAGAATTTATTAATTTAAAAATCATTTTGAAAAATATTTGAAAATGAAGTATTTAAATATTTGTTTAAAAATCAATAACATTTCTAAAAGAAAATTTTTTCTTTATTTTTGAAAACTCATTTTCGAAACTTCACTGAAATTATTTATTTCTAATATTTTCAATAATAATAATAATAATAATAATAATAATAATAATAATAATAATAATAATAATAATAATAATAATAATAATAATAATAATAATAATAATAATAATAATAATAATAATAATAATAATAATAATAATAATAATAATAATAATAATAATAATAATAATAATAATAATAATAATAATATAATAATAATAATAATAATAATAATAATAATAATAATAATAATAATAATAATAATAATAATAATAATAATAATAATAATAATAATAATAATAATAATAATAATAATAAAAGTTGATTTATTGAAATTTTATGATATTTTCCAATTATTTTTTCTTAGTTCGATTCAAAATGTCACTCTGGAGATTTTCTAACTAATATAAACTCTAAATATTGAGATACAAATAGACTTGAAATTAAATTAATATAAATGTTTTTGTGATTTGTAATTATTTCTTTAATAATAAATGACATAAATAAAATGGTATTTTGTGAATTAAGTTTTGAGGAAAAAAATACTTCACATTTTGAAATAAAAGGAAGTTAATTTTTAAAATTTATTATAATTTGATGATGTTGACCGTCTAGTTTTTAATTAAAGTAAGTTAGACTGAAAATACTTTCTGAAAGAATGGAGACGGGTATAAAAGTTCGTTAATTGCAGTTCTATTTATTTTATAAAAACGATAATAATTTGCTTATTCTATTGTGTGCAAATATAAATTTAACAAAACAAAAATATATTTATTTATATAAGTACAAAATGCTTCTCTAAAAATTTAGAAAATACCAAAAATCATACTTAATATATTCACTATATTATCCTTGGAGTCTTAGTAATTGAATACCTTTCGGTTTTATTGTGGATCACCGTTATAACGAACCTCGACTTAACGAAATCAATAAAATCTAATTTTTGTTTTAAATTAATTATTTTAAATAATAATAATTTCATTGTCTAAATGAATTATTAAAAAGAAATTAAGTGAAAAATTATGAAAATTTAATCAGAGCAAACTGAGTATTAAAAATGATTTTTTGTGAAAAAAAATTTATGAAATTCAGAAAGTTAACTGATTAAAACTGTTGACTAAATGACCAAATCTTATTTTTAATTATATTCATAAGTGAAATTTTCTAAGAAATCTGTGCAATTAATCTACAATTACATATAAAAGAAATATAAAAAATATATAAAAATCATTAAAACTCAGTTTTATGATTTTTATAAAAAAATTTAAATATTTATAAATTTACTACTTTTTATTTATAAATTTTTATTTTTTGTAAATAATAAATAAATCAAAAAGAAATTTTAATCTAGCAAACTATTTAATAATTTATCGTTTGTAAAAAGAAAATTTTCAGTGAAAATAATAAAACATGTTATACAATTTTGATTTTTTCAAAAATATCAGATAACGAATGTTTCGCGATGAATTTCCTTTCTCTTTTGAGTTAGATATGAAATATTTCACTATAATTTAAATTTATGGATGGAAAATATGACTAAAATTGCTATTTGGAAGAATATGATTAATTAAATAAAATTTTATTTCCCTTATTTTAATTTGTGTTTCTGTTTGATATAATACTTTAAATTATGTTAACGGCTAAAATTGACTTTACGTCGCAACTAAAAGAAGCAATTGCCCTAGGTTTTAATTTTCACATTTAATTCATCTCTTTGACGACCTTGGAACAAATTGAACATTGTAATATTTTAGAAATATTTAATGAAAACCATTATGTATAAAGCACTATATATATATATATATATATATATATATATATATATATATATATATATATATATCTATATATATATATATATATATATATATATATATATATATATATATATATATCGATCTCGATTCCAAGCGTGCTCTAATGAATCCGTCGCGTTTTTCTGGACCACACACCATTTCGGATGCTTCTGTCACTAGCTTGATATGTCTCTCTACTGCCTGGGTGTGACAAGGATAGCGGGCGAAATCCAGTCTTGGCGTTTCTTCTTCCCGGATCATGGTTAAAAAAGTATCTTCGTCAATGTCCACTACGATTGGAGGCTCTGTGATCGGAGTTTTCTGCCAATCGATCATGTCTATGTAGCTAGTAGCTTCAAAGTTGATTACTGGCACGCAGAAAGATCTAACTGAAGTCGTACGTTTCTGCTTTCTGGATTTCAGTATGCGTCGCAGAGCTAACTCGCGTATATCTGATCTTTCATCGGTAAGCATCGCAAGCAACAGATTTTCTGGATGACTAAAGAATGCGTTGCGTTGAATTACCGGGTCAACAACTTTCTTCAGCTCGTCTGTGAGGTAGCGTGATTTCAGTATCGTACTGTGGACATGTCGAGCGCCGTCTTTACACGAAGGGGTATTCTTTATTTCAAACCATGCAGGTGCATAAACTGTTACGATGAAGGTAGCAAGCGTCTTTAGTTCATCCGACGGGCTTCTTGTGGCAACATACAGACGTAGTATGCGATTAGCCGTGGTTAACCATCTCGAATGGTTGATAAGACCAGGATTGCGAAGTGAATGGTCGACAGGACAAATACCAACACTTACAGCAGTACACAAATCGAACAGGTATTTCTGATCTGTACTTAAATCGTCGGAATTTGCACTTGACGGTAGAACACAGTTTATCGGCATGTAGTCAACGATGGGAAGCTTCTCACAATTCAACAATGACTTTCCAATGGGACCAGAAAATCCTTTTGGACCATTGGTAGGTCCATCAAGATACTGAAACAAATGTCTTAACGGTAATTCGTTTGCATGCAACTGACATACGAACCACTGTAGCGGTCTGTGTAACGTCACTTCAAGTAATCGAATGATGCCTCCTCGAATGCCCGTATTAGTGGCTGTCCCATCACAACCTATTGCTTTTATGCCACTCGTGTCAACATTTCTTTTATTCAAATATGCAATCAACTCAGCCGTGATAACTTTGCTTGACCCTGCAGTTGGTGTAGTGTGACCGAAATATGTAGCTCCTGGTTCGGCTATAATCGATATATGTTCTTCAGTTATTATTTTCCGATGAAATTTACCATCGCATTCTTTAATTTGGGTCATTGTATTGTCTTTTCTGCCGTCAAAATATAACCCAGTGATTGTGTTACTGACTTCGGCACATAATGCGCCACGCTTATTTTAAAGTTGGTTGTGGAACCTCAAGACATTATTTAAATTATTGTTTTTCTTTACAGAGTACTTCATTGGACCTCATAGCAAGTTTTTATAACTATCCAAAGTCTACTAAGTCAAAAAATTTTTTTCGGTCATTTTCACTCCACCCTAATATATATATATATATATAGATATATATAGATTTCAATAAGGGTTGTCATTATTCAGTCACTTAAATTACATAAATGATCACTTAAAATTTTTGATCGTCTTAATAAATCATATGCAATCACTTAAATTACAAATTTTGTCACTTAAGCTACTGACTTAATCGCTTTAAATAAATAAAACTGAGAAATTTGTTCTATCTCTTGAGGAAGATCCATAACTTTTGCTCCTGGATACAGTTTTTGGGTGTTTTGTGACTATTGAATGTACATTATCGATTATTTTTCCGCTTCTGCTGTGGTTGTTGTTGTTCACATACTTCTTCTATATCTGATTCATCACTTTGATAATCGGCCACTGGCTGAAGGGTCATTTTTGTATTTTGGAGTTTACTTTGGCCAGCAAATGTTTTCTATGTTTGCTCACTTTCAAATTAATAGTATCGGTAATTCAAAATTAGTGATCACAATTAATAACATTTTAATTAAAATTATTCGGTCAAACAAATTAATTAAGAGACCAATTTATTAATTTGAAGGACCATTTCTGCCCAGTGATCATTAAAATAATTTAATAGACATTTTAATTAAATTAAGAGCACAATTATGTAATTTAGAAGACAAATTTAATAAAAATTATGTGACCGTTTTTGTAATTTAAGTGACAATATAATAATACCCGTTTCGATAATACCATTTAATGAGTAAATTTTAAAATAATTGTCCAAAGAGTTTTAATAAAATAAAATTTACAAAAATCAAACTACCAGTGAAGTTTACAGATGCCGCAAAACTAATAATCATAATTTATTATCAGGTTTTCAGACTAAAATTAATAAATATTTTAACGTTATTATTTTTTTTCCACCATACTTGCCTCAGAATTTATCTTTTATTACAAAACATATAAAATAAAAATTTTGAAAAATAAATTTCCTCTCAATGCATTGTTTAATCTTTTCCAATTTAAAAAAAAGTTAAATTCTAAGAGAAAGAATCCTATACTAATCAAATTTAAAATAAAATTCCAGTATAATCTTAAAAGTAAAAAAAATATACAGAAACATCAATAATAATAATGATAATAATAATAATAATAATAATAATAATAATAATAATAATAATAATAATAATAATAATTATTATTATTATTATTATTATTATTATTATTATTATTATTATTATTATTATTATTATTATTATTATTATTATCATAATCATTATTATCATCATTATTATTATAGTAATTCAGCAAGATGCGAAAAAAATTTTGTTGACATTCAAGCCTCGCTTCACAGATATTTAGATGCCAAATCAATCAACCCCTTAATTGTTCCACAGAAATATGAGCATATATCCTTACCAATAAATTTCCAATTTTTCGTCAATCAAATCATAGAAGCAGTAAGTTGTAGTGAAATAAAAATAATTATTTATTGGTTTTAATGATAACCAAGGATGCTGCCAAAAGCGTATTCTCTCTAGATGGCTTAATGATTGTGGTTAGAATTTTTTTATAGTTATTCTCCAAAATACCATTTTGATTTATCCAGTCATATCCAGATTTTCAGCAAGCCTGGAATGTTTCTCAATTTCCTCACGTACACGAAATTGAACGTGATCCTAAAACATGTTGGTATCCAACTGTAATCTTATTAGGTGGGTTGACAGTTACTAAATTCGGTCCGACAGGGAATTTGAAAATTCGTCACAGACCCCCAAAACAGTTATACACAGTTTTCTACGATATTAATCATCCATTTGTAATAAGTTGTCAATTTCAAGTTTTCAAGTTTCCATTCGATGAGCATGTCTGCCATTTTAGATTCCAGTTGAATTCAGTGTCAACTCTCACTGCATATTTTGTTATGTCAAATGGTTATTTATTATTATTATTATTATTATTATTATTATTATTATTATTATTATTATTATTATTATTATTATTATTATTATTATTATTATTATTATGATATATTGTCAGATCTGTATCAATGAAACCTGAGTGTATTGCATAATACTCGACAACTGATAGTTATATAATCATACATGCTATTATATAATTATAGGGTTTCACATGTTGATCAATTAGTTTATTTATTACGTAATCGTAAATGAAAGTTAAAAAGAACTGTAATACGTTATCGGGTGTGATATGTGAAACCCAAGGACTATGTGATAGTGTGTATGATTATATCACAATTAGTCGCCCAATTATAATGAACCAATTATATAACCAGGTCACTATGACCTCGATGTTTGATAACTGATGAGAGAATGTTTGAGGACGTAATATATGTAATTTGTATCAAAAAACTCTTAAATTAATATTACTCTTTTCCAGCTTATGCAATTGAAAGCACTATAAATAGTGTAGTAATTATATGTTCCATTTGGAATTTTATTAAATAAATATTTCAAAATAATGTCACCTTCAAAATATTTATTATTATTACTAGGGGCTTTGCCCCTGTTCGCTTCGCTTCACCAACCCCGTTAGAACGTGGGGTTAATGTTAAAGTTAATCCAGAGTATTCTTCATAACTATATTTACATAACTATGATAAAAAATAATAGCATAAACCGTTTCTAAGTACTATAGAACGATAAGTACACAAGAATAAATACTTCATAAAAAAAATTTTAAAAAAACAAAAAATTTAAAAAAAATAAAATAAATAAGTAAAATTCGGATGGAGGGGACCCTTAGCTTTTTTATATATATAGAGATAGAGATTATTATTATTATTCTTATTAAAATTTTGTCTGAAAAAGGTGTTTTAAATGAAATAATTGCCTAGTCGACTTTATTCTTACAATAATGACAGTGTCCCACGTTGTCTGTATAATCAGAATAAACTGTCAAATTCGTTATTAAATTATGAATATTGCAATGAGTAAAATTGTGAAAAATTAATGGGATAATAGACCACTCTGTATTAATATATTAAAGTTTTTTTATTTATTGAAAATTTTCAAAATCTTTTTGGTTAATATAATACTTAAAATAATTCAAACCAAATCACTTAAATATATAAATTTCACTTATTACAAATTTAATATTAATAATTACATCTCCGTCCTCAATTTAAGTTCAACTATGTAAGATGTATTTATAAATAATAATATATTTGGATGTTTGTGGAAAATTCACACAGATTGTGGAAAAGTATTTGGAATCTAAGACGATGAAAGATTTTACAAAATCAATGGGAATTACACTATGCTTTTCAAGTCCGTACCTCCATAATACAAATGGTGTGATAGAACGTCAATTCAGGACAATAAGAGACTTTATAAATGCATCATTAAAAGAAAAAAGTAGAACAGATTGGGCAGAGATCATACCAGAGATTAAATTTACCATGAATGCAACATTTCAGAAATCAATAGGGCGATTATCTTTCTGAAATTTTCAAATTTTGATTATTCATTAGATATTTTCTTATAATTTCTTATATTCTTTAATACGGAAAATTAATTTTTAATAACTGTAGAGGTAGTTATTTATCTTTGTTGTTCTTTTCAATAAAAATGTTGTTACAAAATCATGCATTTATTATTTCACTGTAAAAAACTTCTTGGTTTCTTAAAGTATACAATTTTCTTTGAAAAGACGTAAATTTTGTTCTTGCATAGGGTGCGTGTTTGGATTGTCTTGTTTCTGGGTGTAATAAAAATTAAACTTCGAATCAATTCAAAATTCGAAACATTCAATGTCTTATTATTTTTAATATATGTACTTTTTAAATTACATTAAATGTTCTTGCTATATTTTTGTTAATTTATTTTGGAGTGTACTCGTATTTTTGTATGTATCCGTATTTTTCTCTTCCTGGTAACTATACGATAAAATATTATACAATAATATTCAAATGCTTTATAATTTATTATTTGCTATTCGAAAAATTATTTATGACGGATAATTGAGATCCCTACATAGGTGTAACGGCAGCTAAAGGAAAGATCTAAGTAGATTTTAGCAAGTGCATTGAGATTAATGCTTTCCGGGTGCTAATTCTTAATTGGAAATCCATATAAGCAAAGTAATATAAAAACCACATGAATTATTGTCACAGTATATTTTGACCATTCGATGATCACTCTATACTATTTCAGAAGGTTCAAGACTCGTTAAAATAATTTTTATTTGAAGATTTGCACACCTTTACGTGAATGGAATGAAATACCAATTTTTAGAAGAATTCCAAATAATAAATCAAGATCAAGGATTTTTTTGACACTTGGTCCATAATTGGGCATACAGTCTTACCCCGGTTAACGTTGTTAAATGGTTCCAGAAAAACGCGATGTTAACCGAAACAACGTTATACGAAGCAATTATAATTAAGAAAAAAATTCGCAATTAAATAGATTTAAAAGATTAAGAGAATTAAAAAAAACGTTACAGCGAAGCCACGCAACGTTACAGTGGGGTATGACTATAATGGTGGACCGACGTTATCCGGGGTATGACTGTACTTAAAAATAGAGAATTATTACAATGTGCTATTTACTAATTTGTACTAATCTTTACTAATCATTACCAATCTGTACTAATTACAATCAGATACCCTCTTTTAAATTTATTCAAAACTGGACGTTTGGTAATTTCTTACATTTATTTTAACTAAATATTTCGAATTTAAAAATGTAGTTTTCATGCGCATTTGCAAATCCATGTTTATTTAGCTCCAACTGTATCATCAATTTCTTTTAATTTCTAAGAAACTGTCTCCACATTTACCTTTATATCACGTCCTTTATCGGTAATCTGATTGTTTCCAGTCCATTATGATTCTAGTACATTTTGATTGTCATAGTAACCTTTTTTCTATTTCTTCTACTTCGTGGTTATTTGCAATGAGATTAGTGTAGAAAAGAAAAAGAATTTGAAAGACAAGAAAATTTATAACCATCAAATCTCCAAAATTTTAAACTGCAAGATAGTTTTTATTATCTGAATAAAATTTACTGCAAAAGTACTCTTTCGGTTACTAAAAAAGAACTAGGGAAAATAATATTTAGAGAGTTCTTCAGTTTTCTAAATAGAATTTGTTAATATATGATTTTCTATATTTTTCTATATACACATATCAATCATTGAAGTCAGTAAGATCAAAATTAATGTTTAATATTTTAATTAATAATTGTTTTTAATATTAAGGCACAAATATTATGTCTAAATATATTATAAATTTTAAATTAAATTAAATTATTAAATAATTAATTATATGCAATTATTAAACAATAAAACTTAAAAATAATACATAGAAAATAATTTATGTCATATTATTAATAAAATATAAATTATTTTCTATGTACTGTTTTATTTGTTCAAAATAATGTACGTTTTATTATATAATAATTGCATATCATTAATTTAAAATAGTAAGATTTAGTAAATAATTTAATTTAATTTAAAATATATTTTTGAGACATAATATTTGTATCTTAATAAATGTCCTTTACCTCACTCCTCAAAATGCAATTTTATGATAGTGAATGATAGAGTGTATATGTATGTCACATTTTTATTTTTTCCTTCCTATAATATTATTCATTGTCCTAATTCATATTAAAACCCATAACTTGCACATTTTCTGCATTAAAAAATTTCTTAATATTTATTGTATCAGTCTACCTTATTCACTCTCAGCAATTGTAATATTCATTACATTAACTAACAAAACCATAAATAAATTTAATAAATAAATTAAAAATATTTTATGCTGTTGACAATTACTTTTTAATTTCCCTTTTTACTGACATTTTTTCAAAATATTCCGAAATTTATTTTCAAATTTCAAATATTTATTTCAGATTCGAATAACGGTCTATCTGATCATTTCCGAAACCATGTGGAATGGGAAATTAATAAAATCAAGAGCATAGTTGAAAACCACACGGAAAAAGAAACCGGTGCCGTTATGTCAGCTTATCAAACGACTATCTATATAAGCCGAAGAAGCGCGAGCTACATGATATCAATTTTACTTCCAGCCATTGGACTGATGATTGTGTCTATTGTTATTTTTCTCTTACCTCCAGAATCTGGGGAGAAGATTGGCTTAAGTATTACTGTCCTGCTGTCCTATACAGTCTTTAATCTCACTCTCTACACAGCATTACCAAAATCGAAAACAATTTGCCTAGTCGGTAATTATTAATTCATTAAAATTATAAATTCCTACGATCCTAGCCAAGGCCTATCAATATGTCATCTTACTATCCATTTTATTAACTATATATTAATTATTTATTGACCTAATAAATTTATGTTAGATGCATTAAAAAATAAAAAATTTCGAATATATAAGCCATCCAACCTTTTTAAATAGCTATCAAGGCAGTGGCGTAGCTAGAAATTTTGGGCCCGTATGCAATGAGTCATAGAGGGGCCCCCATATACTGCATACACAAGTGAAATAGGTGCGGAGCACCATAGCGCCGCAGGAAAATTTGGCCCCCTTTGGAAGCACAATTGAATTAGACCAGGGTTTCCCAAACTTTTCCTGCGATGGAAGACTTCGTAACTCTCGAAATTTGGATGGAACACCTTGTTGATTTTGTACGGTATGAGACCAGTGGCGTAGGCCTACCCAAGATTTTTTAAGGGGGAGGGAGAGTGTTAATTGAAAGAAGGGCTTACAGTTACAGAGGAGTTTTGCGCCGCAGTCAAAACATTTTTTGGGTCCTCTTTGGAAAGACGATTTAATTAAATAATTAGAGCTCAATATACAATATAACAGTATAAATCGTTATAAAATGATAGTAATGTATCAGGGGCAAATGTGTATAGCCGACAAGCGAAACAATTTTTTCGACCCCTATATGAATGGGTGATTTACTTAGATAACTAAAGTTGCTTGCTTATACAGTATATTATTAGCGAAGGAGAGGCAGAGGGGATTGCATAAATAGGTAAAATGCAGGTAAATAATGTACTTAATGCAATAAGTAAACAAAACAGTGGAGCTTTATTACATAAAACCACAAATCGATCATTTGGAGGTCCCTGTTGACTGGTTTGACATTGTTTTCTGAAGAAAATTAAGGAAACTTGGAAAAAAGCCCCCCTGTCTTGTGGGCCCCTATGCATTGCTTACTCTTGCTATATGGTAGCTACGCCACTGTATCAGGTAAATCTTTAATCATCTTACTATTAACCTATTTTCATTTTCAATTTCCTTTATTTTCATTTATTTTCAGACTTAATATGAATGTGGCGAAAACCAATATTAAATATAAAATCTGTTGTGAATTTTAAAGCTTTTATTATTTTAAAGTTTGAATTAAGAAAACAGAATTTTATGAATTTTTAGCAAAATGATATTAAAAAAAATTAATGGGTTATTTAATTAGTTTGTTTAAAAAAGAGCAATTTAGGTTAATTTAGTTTGAATTTCAATTCTAAATGATGATGACAGTAATTCTGTCGAAATATTAAAAAAAGAGTTTGAAGACTATAAATCTACTATTTATTTTGTTTTTTGATAATTGTTACTAATTTATAATCTTCAAACTCTTTTTTTAATAAATAAATATATATATATATATATTGGATTTTTCGTTTTTCGTTATATTTAAATCAATCTTAGAGTATATTGAAAAGAAGGTAAAGAAAATTTAATATTTGAATTGGGGTAATAATAAAATTCATTTACATTTAAATAAAAAAATTGAATGTTGCAACCTAAAAAGTTAAAAATGAATATTTATTCTCCCAACAAAAATAGTTTTCATTTTTATGACAATTTAAAAAAACCAGAACAGATTTGGGTTGATATTAAGATTGATATTTAATTACTGCAAACTGTGTCTGGTTTAAACATAGGGATTATTTAAAAATTAACGTAGAGGCTCAAGGATTTTGGTCCAGTTAACCATGACTAGTTCATAGTATTGAATACACAAAAAATCTCGCATCATTCATCAAAAATTTAGGTCATAATGACTTACTATCTCTCAAAACGTCTTTCGAAAAACAGTCTATTAAACGATACAATTAATTTTATTTTTTCTAATATTTTATCAATTCAAGCATTAACAGACGAGTTCATCAACCAATGAAATTTCATGAGTTGTAGAAAATTGTTTGAGAATATTTTAGTGAAAATAAATGTAGTTTTCTTCATTATTTAACACAGAAATATTGTAAGCAAATTAAAAGCCCTAATTACGTTTATTCTGGTCCTTATAAAAGAAATATTTTCTTAAAAATACATATGTAAAAAACAAAAATAAATATTGACAAACATAAAAAATAAAAAACTAATTAGCATTCAATAAAATTTTAAATTAATTTATATATAAATAAAACAAAATAAAACAATGCCGACTATAATAAACGCATAATGAATGCATAAGTTTAATTATAAACTCTTTTGATTGAATAGTAATTTGTTCGATTTGTTCAACAGCTTCAGTTTCTTCAACATCAGTAATTTGTTCGACTTCATTGACAATTTCAGAAACTTCGTCAAACATGTATGAATTGGATACTGCAACTATTTTAATTTGTTCAGTTCGATTGAATTTAGCTTTGGCCTCTGAGATATTGTTCGCCATTTTGTTTGATTATATAAATACATTATTTAATATTTAAAGATGCCTAACTTCCAATATTCAAACACTTTTGTGCGCCACCTTTTCTGACAAATCCTAAATCTTTCAATCAAAATGACAAAATTCATCTAACCATAGGTGAAAAATATACTTTATATATGTATGTAAGACAACGCTACCCAAACATTCATTTTACTACATATTTCGCAGTTTTCTGTCATCATCAGGTAGGATATAATAACTATAGATATTGGGTAATTAAAATTTATTTGAAAACATATTTGTGAATGGTGACATTTTTAGCCAACATTATTTTGACGTTTTTTTAGTTTTAGTAAAGATTTAGTTTTGATTTTAGTTTAATTGTTTTTTAGTTCCAGTTCAAGTTTCAGTGTTAGATTTCTTAGTTTTATCCCATATTATATCTTTCTTTTCGTTTCATGCTGTTTTTAGGATATGATTTCAAAATATGAACAACTTAAACAAATATTGGAATTTTTTGATTTCGATAATACGATAATTATTAAATTGTATTATTTTTATTGCTATTTTATTAAAACAATAAATGTAAAGAAAAGAAAAGAAGCTATTTAAAAGAAATTATTTAAATTTTCTAATATTTAAATAAATATTGTGTTTGAGTAAATGGAGACATTGTCGAAATCTATTCAAGCATTTTAATTGTAAACGAATAACTTGGATTAGAAAATGATTTTCAGTTTATTTGTCATTTGTCATGGATTATATTTTAAATTAGAATTTTAGTTGACTATGTGCAAAATTTTCTTAGGTATATAATGAGGTCTATCAGCACCCGGATTTCACATTAAAATTAAATACATATAAAATTTTATCCAAATAATAATTGAGTAGAAATGGCGGAATCATCAAAAGATTATACATAATTTTTCAATAATTTGTGTTGTTAAATATATGAAGGTTAAATAATTATTGTTCGCTGTAGATAATTGGTAATAATAATAATAATAGTAATAATAATAATAATAATAATAATAATAATAATAATAATAATAATAATAATAATAATAATAATAATAATAATAATAATAATAATAATAATAATAATAATAATAATAATAACAATAATAATAATAATAATAATAATATAATAATAATAATAATAATAATCAGTGGCGGAACTTCAAAATTTGGGCCCCCCGCGCAATGTAAAATAATTCCACAATAATTTTTTTTAACAAAAACAAGTTAGATATTTATTTCATATATCATAAAAATAATACAAAATGAAACTAAAACTTAATGGACCTTAAATATTAAAATCTTTCCTCCTTGCCTTCATATTCGCAAAATCAGTAATGATACCTTTTATTTCCATTTTCCCAGCCGCTTTTGCTTCAATGTCAAGTATTGAAAGATCGTTTAAACGGTCTTTACCAGTGGTATTACGCATATAATTTTTTATTAATTTCAATTTTGAAAAAGAACGTTCAGCTGATGCAACCGTAACAGGTAGCGTAAGAAACAATAACAATGCTGTTATCACCTGTGGAACACTTGCAGCTACTGTTGACAATTTTACTATTAAAAGTTCAGCGAATTCGCGTATAGATGATATTTTTGATATTTCATTGTGCAGCATTGCCTTTACCATATCCATTTGCAGAGGAAATTCTTTTGATATATCTTCACTATACTTTTTCTGTAGTGCTTCTGCAGAATTTACGATATCACGTTCCGTCATTAGCATTAATTTATTTGGATGGATGCAGGAAAATAATTGTGTCAGTTCTTCTATTCCTCTAAATCTATTCTCGAGTTGGTTGATCACGACATCCATAACTTTTGTAAATATATTGATACGAAAAATGTCTTTGCTATTGTCAAAACGGTGATCTGTGGATAATTCGTCAAAATGCCTCTTCACAATTATTTAATCATCCACGTTTCGAGACACTGAACAGGGTATCTATGCTGACAGGGCAACTCGTACACTTCATCGGCCACCTCATAATCTGACAGACAAATGGAACCTGTATCATTAGCTGCGGTGATTTTCTTGACTTGTAATTTCTCAATATCTGCCTCATTTGCTGGTGGAGGACCACTCTGTTCAAATTGATTCATAATACTCGTTACAAAATTGTCGAAACTTTGATCTGAAAATATGTAATCTGACGAATCGGATCTAAAATCCAGCGGCAGCAATCCACCAAATAAATTTGATATTAGTTGGCCAAAAACACTATTTCTGTTATCAGGATCTCTTGGAGTAATAAAAAAGGAACCATCAGTTTCGTTTGTAGTACTTCCACCAGGAATATGACGAATAAGATGAAAAACATTCAAGGCATCATCATCATTTTCCATTGAGTTATGACGAATAATATGAAAAACATTCAAGGCATCATCATTATTTTCATTGAGTCATCAGATTCAATTCTTTCAATAAATCCATCATTGCACGTCACACATTTACCATTCTGAGATGTGTGAACGTCCTTGTTGCATTTATGATCATAGTAATTATCTGATATTAATCGAAGCCATTAAATTCCCAAAAATTTATTTTCAAAACTTCTCGAACAAACTAAATCTTTAAAAACAACTCTGATCACTTTAAACAAATCAAAAACTCTACCACATTCCAGAAAATCGAAAAACTGACATAATAATTCGACAATTGTCCGCGTCTGTGTGCGCACACAAATCAATCCAAAAAAAGTAAAAAGCGCACACAGACGCGAGAACACTCAACCGATAATTCCATCACAAAAAAATGACACTGATCGCGTCTGTGTGCGCATACAAACACAAACACCCTCTCCGCATACAACGTGCACACAGACGCGAATTCCTTCTTTTCTGAGCAAATATAGCACTAATCTACTATTTATTAACATTTTATTAACTTTTTATTAACTCTTTATAACAATTTATTCAATTTCATGCGCAATCCTTTTCACTGTACGATAGAATCTGTTCCTGGTGAGTTTCAGTTGGAGTTCATCGATCTTGAGAGTTCAGCTGAACTGAAAATAGCTTTTAAAGAAAATAGCATTTTGGCATTTTTAGGAATCTTTGTCCAGACCAATATGGCAGAATTAAGGGCATGGCTTTAAGGTGGTTTTCACAGTTTGGAAGTACCTACATATGTGAGCAAACATTCTCAATCATGAACCTCAATAAAAATAAGCTGAGATCAAACTTCACTGATAGCAACCTTAACTCTATTTTGAAGATTGCAACAACTGAATTACAACCAAACATTGATAAAATCAGCCATCTCATTAGATTAGCATTAGAATTAAATAACTACCGTAATCATATTGTCTTAGGCCTTCGACTGCTCTAAAAAATTGCAATTCGGCCCTTGGCCAAAAAGGTTGTGCGCCCCTGATCTAGAGGTTTCCTGGAAGTTTTCTAAAAGACAATTTTAAAGACAATTGTTTTAAATGTTAATTTCCCCTACAATACTATAACTTGTTCGCTTAGTAAGTTAAAAGCGTATAAAGCATTACCATTATTATAAAAGTCTATTTATTCAACTGGTTATGAAATATAGAAATACGCCCTTCTGAGGAAATTTAGACAACTTTAACTTGAGAATTCGGTATTATGAATTGAATAATTTAAAATAAATAACTTAGATAATATATTTCTAAATTTTTATATTTACTTTTATGTTTATAATTGAATTATATTTATTAAAAAATTGACTATGACTCAGTAAAGATATCGATGTTTATTTGGATATTCATGAATTTTCAAAAAAGTGATATTTTTACATTTTTACATTTATGTTTATTTCTAGATAAAAAATCTGCCAAAATTTAAAATATCATCGAAAAGAAAACAGTTCATAAGTGACAAAAAATAAAAGAATTTACTAAAAATGTTACCTTCATTCCATAACAACCAGATTCTCATAAAATAGGTTTTGTTTTACTAATATTTAATAATTACGTACTACAAAATAAATATTAAGTGGAAGTTTGTAATTAATAGTGTAGAACCTTGATTGCGCTTCATTTTGCTTTGATCATCTATTGCACTGCACCTGAATTCGACGAGAGCAATGATTCTAAGGTTTCAAGTTTAGTTGGCAAAATCTTATAGTTTATTGACATTTATAGTACTTCAAACCCTTTTCATTTTACAAGACTATTCATCTTTCTAACATTCTTTTTTTCCAATCTGTGTCCATTTGGATTGTTACAATTTATAACTCCTACTGGTAGCTTGCTTACTGTATTTGGCCTGGCATATTTATTATGCTGTTGTTATATTTTCATTAATAAATTTTTGACTATTAATTGGTCGATTTAGAGTTCAAAAGTGACCGACCATTCATCTGAATTAAGCTTTATCCAAATTGGGTTTCAATAGAACATAAATGATATAATAGTATAATAATTTTATTTAATTATATATATTATCATTAAAATTATAGTATTAGAATATTAAATCGTTTTCTTTGTTTATAAACTCTCTTTAATTCTCAAGTGGCTTTTTAAAATAATGATCACAATAATTTGACAGTAGATTTTATTTGATTATTTCTTGTTTTAAAAGATGTAGAAAATAAAACAAATGATTAATTTTATTATATACGAAAATAATGTGAATATTTTCATGTTTATTATTGGTAGAAAATAAATAATTTTTAATCGTAAAATGACAATAAATCAGTAAAATTTAATTATAATTTAATTATTATATATAACATAAAATTAAAAAATAGATAGAATGCAATTTATTATTTTAATTTAGTTTACAATTTTATTTTAATTATTTTAGGTTGGCTTATGGCATATCTTGAATTGCTTTCGGTAGTCGCTATTCTCTTGAGTGGTCTCGTTTTACGATGTTATTATCGTTCGAGGGACGAACAGCTTGAAAAATGGGCGCATCGTATAATTGCTTCAAGAGATTTTCTGATGAGACTTTGTTCCAGACGAATGATGAATTGCCGAAAATATGAGAAAAATGATGGACGCATTAAGACTTGGCAAGAATTTGCAGTATTTTTAGACACACTCTTCATTTATTTATATTTAATTATTTATACGATAATGATCATAATTTCGACGTATTTTTTCATGTATTAATTCAGACTCTGTTGATTCAATTTTAGATTGGTCCCTTGTACCATAATGATCTGAATTCAAATAGGATAAATGGATTCTTTTTTAATAAAATTTTAATTTATAAATATTATTTAATTTATTTAAATTTTATCTTATTTATTAAAAAATTTACTATGAATTAATAAAGATGTTTTCACGAATTTTCGACATAGCCTTTTCAAGTGATTTATTGTGAATTCGTGAATATCAAAAAAATCGATATCTTTACTGATCCATAGTCAATATTTTAATAAATATTATGCCAATTGAAAAGAAATGAGAGATGAAAATATAAAGAACTTATAATATTAAATTTTATGTTTATTATAAAGAAATGAGACTACATTAAGTCCTCAATTTACGTGATAAATATTTTACAAAGATCCTGCAATTTTTTTAAATGATGTGTTATTTTCAGTGGATAGGTGAAAATAAAAGGGACCTACATACTAAAGACATTATTATTTATATAGAAATATATATCTACATAAATACATTTAAGGTCTTATTTAAAGTACTGGTCAAATGTTGTTTGCCATTTAATTATAATGTAACATGCATAAGCATCATTCACTGCTTTTGAAACTTTCGTACATCGTTCTGTATTCTGAGCCCCAAAACTCGTGAATCTATTCTTGATAATATTTAAATATTCAGCAATCTTCATGGTTTTAAATTGATTCGGTTGTTCTTTTACTGAAAAAGAGTCTTCTTCTCTTAGGTTCGTCAGCTCCATCAAAACTTATTTTTATTCTTTTTTTTGAATAGCTGTTAATTAAATTCACTAAATCCTCTTATTCCAGATTTAGATTAAGTTTTTAGACTAGTTCACTAATAACATTGTTACCTTCTTCAGTTTGTATACTATCTTTGATTAATAGGGAGATGAACTTATTCTATACGTTACTCATTGTAGAATATTGAAATTTAACTCCAAACATTAACAATATTTCTAAGAGCTTAATAAATGTTATACTCATTCCATAATTGGTTTAAATGTGTAATAATATACTAATAATAATAAATAATTAAAAAAATGAATAATAATATAAGCAAAATTAAATAAATCAAAACAATATATTGTTTATCTTATTTATTGTTTTGATCTCGCCATACTATTAATATGAAAATTTTTGAATTTTTAAAAAATTCAAATATGAAATCAAAAGATAAATATGACAAATAATAATACTAATACAAATAATAAATAATAAGTATTAAATGTTATAAATTAAATAATTAAATTTTAAAAAAATAATTAAATAAAGTAATTAAAATAAGATAACAATAAAATAATTAATCATTAAATGTAATAAAATAACTAAATAAAAATTAAAAATAATAAATAAGGTAAGTAATTAAATAAATAATAATAAAATAATTAATTTATAAAATTTAATAAATTATATAATTATATATAAGAAGGTAAAATACAATTGAATCAAATGATTCAATTATTCTATATTTGACGACTTTGN
>CAUHTR010006273.1:0-19553 GCA_959609185.1 Schmidtea polychroa
TTTTCTCTTTTTAGTAAGAAAATATTTCTATTAATAATAATAATAATAATAATAATAATAATAATAATAATAATAATAATAATAATAATAATAATAATAATAATAATAATAATAATAATAATAATAATAATAATAATAATAATAATAATAATAATTGATGATGAAAATGTTCCTGAAGTTGAGGGATTGAAAATGCTTGGAACTTCATAAACAATTATAGTTCCAGATAAGTACCAACTCGAGATTATATACATGCAAGCCAATTTCCAGTTAGAACAACTCTTCCAAACGCATGATAAAATTGAATTTTATAAAAAAAATTTTGATAGAAAATAGTTTCCAAAATTAAGATTCAATGCACTTAAAATTATTAATTTTCTTGGTACGGTATATTTGTGCGAAATATTCTTTTCAAAAATAAAACATAATAAGTCAAAATACCGAGGATCACTAAAAGACGAAAATCTCAAAGACCAGCTCAAATGTTCTCTTACAAATTTTAAACTTGCCAAAACAAAAAAAAAGCAAATTTCGCATTAAAAAGTGATATTATATTCACATAATTTAAATATGAAGCTTATGAATAAACTTAACAATAAAGTATTATTTGAAAAGTTAATATTTCTCAGTATTTATAATAATAATTAAAATAATTATTAATCGGCCACCAGATCTTGTATATTTTCAAAAAATGGTTTTGTGTTGCACAGGCATCGTTTAAAGCAATCAATTCTATAAAAGTAAAGCAATCATTCAACTTAAATAATTTCACACTCGCTGATTTTAGTAGGACCGCGAATGCGTTTGTGGACATCAAAATCAAAATTTGATTTATTTAAATGGTTAAAAATTTTAACTAGTTAAATTTTATGCTGTTTTTCAGATCTATTTTATTTATGATCTTAGAATGGTATTTTTATTTTAATTTATGTGTAATTTCTATGATAATTGTTTTTTTATATTAATTTACATGTTAATAAATCTTAGCTTTGTATTCATTTTTTTATATATTATTTGTCTAATTTTGTGAATGCAGGCACCAAAAATTATATAAATTTGTATATATATATATATACAATGGAAAAAATAATCAGTGGTGAAAATGGAAGAAAGAAGTTCTTATAAAAGAAAGATAAGATAAAAACAAAACTATAAAAGTGTACAATCAGACACGAAATGGAAAAATGCGCAAACCTGAGGAAGTGAAATAAAGTGAAATTTTATCGAAATTGAAGCTGGAAAACCGGAGAGGTGTAGATTAGGGCATGGTGAAGAAGACAGTGAGCAAAATATTGTTAGAAAATGTTTAGAAAGGGTCGTAAAACAGGAAAATATGAAAAAACACAAAATATTAATTAACTAATTAATTGGCTAATGGGAAACCCGAGTTAATAGGAAGTCCGAGTAAATGGAGAACCGAGCGCGGGAATTTGGGAGAATAAACAAACTGGGAATTCAGAGATGGCAATTATCCAAACTGTCGGATAAACGAGAGTAAACAAAATAAAGGGAATTACTAAGAGGGTCAACAGAAATAACTAATTAGAGAATGATAACTAAGAAAGTCAAAACCAATTAGGTCAAAAATGGGGTAATTACAGCGATTATTGGAGAATATAAAGAAACTCCAAATTCAGATAATCAGCAGTAGCCTCAGGTAGGTAAGAAGAAACTGACAATAGGAGTTTGAGGAACAAAACTAAGAACTAAACTGAATTATAATAGGAACTAAAGAGTTAGAAAAGGAATATTAAAAAAGTTCGGATCAGAGAGTGGAGTCAAATAAAAAGGTGAAACTTATTTTTTAAATCGCTCAAGATCGAGGCGTTCCAGGGCGAAGTTCGATCAGAAATTCTGAGCAAAATCTTGGTTCACTAAAAGTTGTAATTAATTATTGAGAATTGAAAATTTCCTATAAAACAAATATACGTTGGGAGTTTGTGTTTATCAATTTTTTGAACACGTGGAATCAGAGTGACCACCAGTTGATTTTTAGTATCATAAATAAGATGACCATTTTTTTAGATGAGCATTTGAGTAGAATCCAAATGTGGCGTTCTAACAAAATAGTTATCAAAAATCATGTCTGGGTAATTTAGACTTTAGAATTTCATTCAGTAAATGATCACAATTTTTCTCATGAATTTACACACAACGAGGATTATCCTAACTACATATTAACAATCCCTAAAAAAAGATTTCAGATAAACCTTTTTGAAAAGAAAAATAAGGGTTGATCCCTATTCAAATTTTTGAAATTAACAATGATGTACGTTTTTATGACTTACATTATGTATATGAAGGATCTACACTACATTATTTTTAGTTTTCAAATATTTTCAAATTAATTTCAGAGATTTTAATTGAGACTAATATAAATTATAAATTTAAATAATTCCAAAAAAATCAATGAAAACAAATTAAACATAAATGAAAATAGGAAATCACTTTAAAGGTAAATCATTATTTTAGTAAGTAATTTTTCTATATAGTAATAAATGTTAGTTTATAAATCTTGTTAGTTTATCTAATAGTTGTATGTTATTATTTTATACAAATAAACACACACACACACACAATTTATACACAAGGACATCAGTTGTCCCGCTACATTTTTAAAGAAGACTCTGCTGAACACAATAAATTTCCCTAAAATAGCACTTTACGTTAATATATATAACTTTAACAATAATGTTAATTAACATCAAATATTGAGGACCATAATCAAATGTAAATGAATGAACAATAAGCGAATAAATGAATGCGTACTGATAAATCAACTTAAGTTCTTTTATTGCAGTTATGAACCCGAAAATGAAGGTGCAATTAGTAGTAGTTCTAGCAGTGGGGCTCACCTTCTTATTGATTTTAAACCGATGTGTATATTACTAATATAGTAGCTACTCGAATGGAGAGATTAAAATAGTCATGAAGAAGTTTAGTGAAGAATCGATAATAAATCTAACCCATCCCTTAAGCACCAACACATTGTTATGTAATCAATGCGGATAAACAAATTTCACAATTGAAATTTCTGAGTTTTGGCCTAACAGCAAATTATTCACTTTAACTACATAAATGTATAATATCACATAGGAAAATTATTTGATCGATTCATTTTATATAACTTTAGCACTATATTTTTAGCATTATTAAGAATATATAAATTGTAGATCTATTTTCACGTAAAAGTTAGTAAAATAATGACAAAATAGGAATTTACTTTTTAAAATCATTTATCATTTATGTTCACTTTTGATCGGTATTTTTTCTTTCGAAATTCATTTATCTACATTTAGACTTCGGTCATAGATTAATATATATAAAAAAAATTGATCTATAGACTAAATCTAAATGAAAATTAATTACTATAAAAATTTATTCATAATTTTAATTAAAATTAAGATATATAATTTATTAAAAAGAGAGTTTGACGACTATAAATCAGCACTGCCTTTTTCAATTTCGTGAGTATCAACAAACATCGACATATTACTGATTTATAGTCTTCAAACTCTCTTTTTAATAAATTCAATAGAAAAAATAATCAGTGGTGAAATTGGGAAAAAAAGTTCTTATAATAAAATTAAGATGTACTGATATTAAAAATCATATTTAATAACAAGTAATATTAAATTTTGATTATTTTGCTTTCATAATAATATTTTTCATGTTTTAAAAATTTTATTTAGAGATTAATTTTAAATTAAAATATATTTAATGTTTAAACATTACTAAGCTATATTAAACAATTGTTTAAATATCCTTTTCATTCAAGTTATTTACATTTATATAAATTTACAATATTTTAATGTGAAATGTCAATTATATTTCATTTCGTTGATAATCAGTCTCATAATGGACAAACATTACAGTATATTCAAGCTGAATTGTATGAAAGGTATAATTCAACCTCTAATATATTAAATAAAATTACTTTATTCTTAACTAGATTAAAAGAATTTTCTGAACAAATAAAGGAAGATGGTGTATATCATCAAAACTCTTTAAAAGCTCTTTCACAATACGTTATTGAAGAAGTTGTTGTAGGAACAAATGCTTTAGCTTTTCGTCTTCAAGTATACTTTAAATTTCAATAAATAATAAACTATTGTCTTTTTCATAGGACGGTAGAGTTTGTAGAACAACTTTTACTATTAAAACAGAAAAACCTCTTCAAAAACAAGAAAAAGTGCAAAAGTAAATAATTTTATTAAAAATTGTCATTGTAAATTACATGTATATTAATAATTTAGACGATTATCCAAAAGTGTTTTGGATAAAATAGTTTACTTTGGTAATGCAAATGCGTCTTCGCGATCTAATCTGACAACATCTACAGATTCATCACAGGCTAAAACATTTAGTTCTACTAGACCAACCGAAAATTCTCATGGTTATATTACACAAGCTAACTCAGCTAGAAATAGCTTACCTCACAGAATTGCTAGGTATCAAATGCTTTCTTCAAGTCATACATCAGCGCCAAGAGTTAATTTCATTAGAGAAATGCAACGGCAAGGAATTTATTTCGCCAGAACATTTCCAACTCCAATTGCTGCTAGCGAAGTTCCAGAAGATTTAATTGAACAGTGTCAAACTGTATTGCAAGGAAAATCACGCCAATTAATTATACGAGAATTACAGCGAACGAATCTTGATGTAAACATGGCTGTCAACAATTTATTATCACGTGACGACGAAGCCGAAGAAAACGGAGGCACATCAGCTCCAGATGATTGGGAGGAAGCAGATGATTTATTGTCATTACTCGATCACGCTGATAATCCGTTATTGGAAACTGCGATCACCGATGGAACACTGGGAATTACCGAAGATATTTTCCCAAGCATTAGATTGCGTAGAGAATCCCTTTATTCATCAATGGCCAATGATATAGAATCATTCGCTGATCGACGCAAACGGAGGAGATTAGACTGTCAATTGCGCAACTCAGTTGATCCATTACCTCGCACGTTTCCAGATGGGACATGTGTATCCAGAAATGGCAATGAATCTCCAACGTTTTCACCGGGTTAGATTAAATAATTATATTTTAATGTTTTTATTAATAATTAAAGTAAATTTAAATTTAAATTTAAATTTGGTTATTTTTATTTAATCCCACTACAAATCGATTTTATTTTGTCCCGGTGTTTTAATATTTCATACACTCCCCATCCACCCCACACACATCCTCATTTCCAAATGTTTTGGAGCGATCAAAATAAATGATAATATGAAGTCTGGCAAAAGTCCATTTACTGTTTATCATTAATGTGATGTAAAGCCCCCCCCCCCCATTTTCTAGACACCAATACCAGCCATTTCCTTTCATCTGGGAGCAATATCAGTACATCAGGGCTATTCAATTAGCGGCACGGGAAGGCCTAATAACTAGCTAGTGGTCCTATGCCAAAATTCCATTTACTGTTTATCGTTAACTTGATGTAAAGCCCCCCCCCCATTTTCTAGACACCAATATCGGCCATTTCCGTTCATCTGGGAGCAATATCAGTACATCAGGGCTATTCAATTAGCGGCACGGGAAGGCCTAATAACTGGTCAGTAGACCTATGCCCAAATTTTAAATATTTTTTAAATCTATGTTTTTGAATTATTAGAATTATAATCATTTGAATTTTATACCTATAATATATATATTTCCTATTTTCACATTGCTCAAATTCTATAATTTAAATTGTAAATTTTTAATTCACTTTTAAAAGCTTCCGAAATGTAGCGTTGTATATGTATCATTTTAAAAGTTTATTTACCCCCCTCCCCCCACCACCACCACACCTAACTCCTCCCTGAGCCTCTAATTTGGTACTTGAGTAAATCTAATTTATCAAACCTTGTAACGGGTTTTAAGCAATTTAATTTTAAATAAAAGATTATTTCTGATAATTATCCGATTAGAAAACAATAGAGACATAAAATTTTTATCTTTTACGCTATTTTGAGATTTTTGATACATTTCTAATATTCACACAAATTATTGATTTATAATCTACAAATGTTTGGCACTGTCTTTATCATCAACTGTTATCTTCTGTCAGGGGTTAAAAAAAACCAAATGTTTTCTGTCAGTAAATATTGAAATTTGCGGGAAGTAAATTATGAAATCCATAGATTATTTTCCTATCAATTTATAATCCAATCAAAAAAAATAATGAATATTTCTTTGATTATTTAATTGTACAATCATTGGCTGTTTTTTTGTCAATTTCTATTTATATGCAAAAGTTCTTCACCCTCTGCAATTTTTAGACGATTGTGGAAAAAGTGAATCAACACCAGTGAAGAAAAATTGCTTAGTTCTTGGACCGAATTTAGAATTTTGGAAAGAGAAATTAAAAGACAATGGAAAAGTTAAGGACATAAAATTTATTAAAATCGCTGGAATGTATTCGGAATTAATCGGAATAACAACCGATAATGAATTACATCAATGGCGATGGTGTGACTCTGAACCGTGGAGTAGTGTAGGTGATTCCGGTAATTCCACTGTTCTTCAAAATTCAAATATTTGGGGCAACTCCATTCCGAACTCGTCGGGGTATTTAGGAGCTTATTATCATACTAGAATTCCAAGTTTAAATCTTTTCGGCGAGAAAATTATAAAATTGAGTGCATGCTCCAGTCGTGCTACGGTATTAACATCTAGTGGAAAGTTGGCAACATGGGTCGATGAGACGATTGCACCGATCTTTCAAGTTTTGAGAAATTCCGATCAAAATTTCACCACACAAAACCTTCGGATAGAACATCCAGTTATGCAGTTTTGTGAATTGAAAGATGAAATGATATTTGAATTATTCACTTCAACTCTTGTCTCAGCAGTTCGATGTAATTCTGGAAATATTTATTGGTGGTAAGTTTACCATTTATTTTATTACTTCAAGTAAATATATCCACTCCCTAATTTCACACACTGAACCAATAAATAATATTCCCACTTATACCGATTTTCGTTGTAAATTTGCGTTAATTCTCATTGGATTAATCGAATCCTTATAACAATAATTCTTTAATTTTAAGTAAGAAACTATTTTTTATTAAAATTCATTTAATAGAAATAAAAATTGATATATTTTGGGCTTTTCCTCACTTGACAGAAATAAATTCTTTTAGTTTGGAATTTTCTCATATATTTGACTACATTAGATAAAAATTAGACTAATTTAACAATTTATACTTACTCTTTACTTATGCAAAGAGAAAATTTATTATTTTAAATGTTTTTCATTAAACTAACTGACAAATCTTAGAGTTTGTTTTAAGGTCTTTGTATTTTTCGTTGAAAATCAGAATGGCAATAATATTATATAATAAGTATTTATTATAGATTTTGATTAAAGCTTGATTATAGATCTATTAATTGTTTATGGATTTATTGATTAGAATTAATGTTAATTAGGATTTTTAACAATTAAATTCAATGTCTCTGTTCCAATTTCATTTAGGAATTTCAAGTGGCTTGTATCTATTTTTAATGATTTCTTGAACAAATTTTGATAGTAACATTAAATTTTATTTTCAAAACTCAGTAAATTTTTTAGTTAAAAAATAATCAATATATGAAGAATAAATCTACAAAAATTCCGAAAAAACACTTAGATAAATTTTTCATAATACTTATCAAAAAATAAATTTATGTGAAAACTTTTGAGATGGTAAATTTTTAAAAATAAGTGCCAGATTCAGATAATATTGGAAAATTTCAATCATAGAAAGGTGTATAATTTTTAAAGCTATTTCAAAGCAATTAAAATAAAACATTACCTTTTTGAATTATAAAGTCTTATTTGTACATGATAGCTTAAAATTGATATTATTGCTGAAACATATTTTAGATGTTTTTCATTAAAGTGACTGATATATCTTAATAATTTGTTTAAGATTAAACATTTTTTTTTCATGGGACTAAGAGAGTATTCTATAGACATAACGTCTTTCCATACAAATTAAAAACAGCACAAAACTCTGAGATTAGAAGAAATTTATTTCTTCAATATTTCTTCAACCCTCCCAATTTTGTATGCACAGAAATAATTGCGGTTTGATACATCTTCTTAATCTCTTTAAGCTGTTTGTATTTTTCGTTGGAAATCGGAATGGCAATATTATTATATAATAAGTATTTATTATAGATTTTGATTAAAGCTTGATTATAGATCTATTAATTGTTTATGGATTTTTCAGAATCAAATTAATAAAAATTAAAATATAATGAATTTGTAAATAAAATTAAAATAAAAGTTAATTATTCATTAAATACAGTAAATTATAAAGAGTATTGATAATAGCAATTCTTTGTTAATATAAATTTCTTTTAAGTTACATTACTGTCTACATTGTATTTCTTTGTTCATAATGTGGTCTTAAACGGTTTCTAGGGGTGTTATTCCTTTCAAATATCGTAAAAGTGCCATGGAAAAAAATCGAGACCGAACACCGAAAACGGAAGTGAAATATAATGGTCAACGCAACAAACGAAGTAACAATAATGCCAACAATAAAGACACAGCAAATATTATCCCCGGCTCATTTGTTTGTATGAGGAACGCTCCAATATTCCACGCTGGAGCGATTGGGTTTACTGTCATAGGAGGTGTTCCTAAAATAGGAACACTACTTGAAGATGCATGGAAAATTGAGGATATTTGTCGATTCAGTGTGAGACCGGTTCAAAGCCTAGTTAATGAAAGAAGGAATTGTTTACCTAATTCAGTTCAATCTATCAACCCAGCTTCTTTTGATCCATTAACTCATGCTCACATGTGTCCACAGTTGAATACTTCGTTTTTATACGGTCTCCTAGGCAGTAGTAATAAATCGATAAACATTGTTGAGAATAATCAGAATACCACCGACAGTATTAATGTAACAGGATCGAGCAGTAACTACAAAATGCCAAGCACATGGGCGGAAATGCCTCCACCACCTTCTCCAGCTAGTTCTACATGTAGTGATCAAAGTGGACCTGTTAAAATCAGTCCAGGAACATTTAGTAAGAGAATTTTTCATTTTGAATTTTCATATAAATTATAACATAAATCATCAATTTTAAACTTTTTAAAATCATTAATTTTGAGGATGATTTTTTGAATGCCAGAGATCAATCAATCAGATTTTTCTGTTTAATTTACAAATGTTTAGATTGAAGATTTGTATTATTGATAGTTTTTTTCTATAAAAAAAGGCTATGGGAATTATTTATCTACACAAATTTGTCTGCTTCCGCAATTGACTGAATTATGATTGACTAATCAGGATGCAAGGCAAGATATGTGACAGTAGCTTCTTAAAAATTGCATTTTCTCTTTTCAAGCCAGCCAGACAAGCGACGAAACACGCATTGTTAATCGATGTCCATAAAAATAATTCTTTAAAGAGGACAGGATCATTTGACGCTAGAATATTTTTTCCAAAATACCCGTTTACAATATATTGCACTTGATTAGATAAAATTATGACCAAACTAAAAATTAATTGGATTAGGAAGAAAATATGTTTAAAAAATGGCCCAAGGAAATTGAGTTGGACCGAGTTATTTCTATATATACAATTTGTAAATGTGTCACTTAGATATTCTAAGATTTGGCCTACTTAGTTTTCTTTATAACCTACTTTATTAAAAAACTAGATTGGAATATTATCCATTTCTAAACTTGACCTACTTATTGTTAGACTCGATTTACATAAATAATCCGATATAGTTTATAAATTTGTGACCTATATATTGCCTTTTCTATTTAAACTAGTTTTTTACCTACTTTTGCCTTTAATTGACCTTGACCTACTTTTAAAAATCCTAAAGTGACCCGTTAAAAAGATTTTTTAGTCCATAGTGTACATCTACGTCCATATAGAATAGTAATTAGGAGATTATATTATTAGGAGGTCCTTGCAATATATTATAAAGACGATTTTGAACCAGTATTCATTTTTGTAAATTATTAGATGTTTTTACTTAAATTTTTATTTATTTGTTACAAATACATGAACATTTACATAAATAATTTCGAAATCTTGAATCTCAAACTCATAAATTTATTTGGGATCTGCAGAGTTCAAAATTGCTATTTAGAGTACCTGAATCAATTTTAGTATTCTAATATGCAGTTTCTTTTTGTGTAATGATGCCATAATTTTTAGAAAGAAAAAAGCAATCAGTTAATACCTCGGGTACTGGTGATTTAGTTGCAGAAGTTAATACCGAGAGCCGCCCTATTTCTAATAGTAACAACAGATCGAATAAAATACGTTGTAGCGATACTGAAAAATCGAATGCTACAGCCATGAATGTAGATTATGAACCATTAGCAGGTCATAAACGACCATTAACTCCAGATGATAAATCGAATGGTTCTACTGGTTTGCCACAAATGCAACCACAAGAAGAAGAAGAAGACTGGTGCTTAAAAGACGTAATATTTCTCGAAGACGGACGTACTCAGCCTGTTGGTGTGGTTTTGAAAGTAGACGGTTCAATTGCTGCTGTAAAATTCCTGAAGGATTCCGAAAGAGCAGTGTGTTGCAGTCAATTGCTTATATTCACCATTAGCTGCAGTATTTGGAAATAATAACTCTGCATGCTCAGAGACATCGATAAATTCTACAACTCCAAACTCTCCAGATCCAATTTCATGGCTCAATGATTGTAGATTGTTAAGAAAAGAAGAGTTGGTTGTTGTCAAACAACCGCTGGTTTCCAGAGTTCCGGATATTGTTCAAAAACATCCCAAATGCATTCCTACTGAAGTATTTCTTGAAGTTAAACCGACTACATTGTCGCCTTGTTTTGGAATTTTGGGAATGGCCGTAGAAAACGAATTAATTCACCTGTTGGTTAGAAAATCCACCAGTTCCAAGTGTATCGAATATAAGTTGTTAAGCTTGGGCAAAAAAGTTATTTCGTCTCATCGATTAAACACGTCCGCTAACGGTTTTCTAGGCCGTTCTCCTCAGCCATGTTTAATAGCTAGCCCATTAGAAGTTCGACATTCTATTGATTGTATAATTTTTGTTTTCGGATTATTCTAGAGCGAATATTCGGAATTGAAAAATGGAATGATTTTCAATGCTGAAAGACATCGCCCGATATTTCTTAGGGATGGAAATGGAACAGTTTATCCTTTGCTGTTCAATGAATCTCACAGCAGTAACAACATCTCGTCCAAATTTGAGCCTATTCCCAGTCCACATTGGCTGGATTTGCCACCTGTACGGTGTGTCGATTTCGGGTTTGTTAATGTCAACAATTACAATATCAAATCTCCTATAATTCCTGGATCCAACAATAATTCAGCAAATGATAGCAGCAAAAATTCTAAAAGCAAGTTCAATAGATTGCTTGTTGGAGTTTTGGTTTTGGAATCTCAAACATTGATGCATCACATCCTTAGAGCAGATGACAAGAAGGTAAATAATAATAATATTTCGATTTATTCAATTATTTTACAAATTTGTATTGACATTTTTTATGTGTTAATGTACATTTATAAATTATTATCCACATTATTACTAATAATTATAATTATATCGACAATATCATTAATTTATTAGGCTTTTATTAATTTTATCGATAATATTACTAATTATATATCGATATTATTTATTTATCGGCAATATTATTAATTATATCGACATTATTTATTTATCGACATTAAAATTAATGATATCGATGATATTATTAATTATATTGATATTAGTTTTAATTATATCGACAATATTATTAATTATATCGACAATATTATTAATTATATTGACATTATTATTAATTATATCGACATTCTTATTAATTATATCGACATTTTTATTAATTATCTCGATATTAGTTTTAATTATATTGATAATATTATTAATTACATCGACATTACTATTTATTTCGACCTTATTATTTATTACATCTATAATAATAGTTATATCGACAATATATAATTAATTATATTGACAGTATTAACAATTATATTATATTATTTATTTTGCTGCTCAAATTTCATTGGTAAATTGGATATTTATTTGTTAATATTTCTTCGCCATTTAGCTCTAATTTTTTTTTAACAGACCAAAGTCATTGTAAACCTATTTTTTACATTGGCAGCTATGAATAGGGATTATAAAATGACGGATTATTCAAGTGGATTTTATGGAAAGATTTGACGATATCTTAACTGCTATTAAGAAGTGAATAAGTATAAGTATTCTTATTTGAACATGGCAGATTGATTAATAACAAAAATGTTGTTAAAAATAAATTCGAAAATAAATCAAATTTATAAATTTATTTTTCTAGGTATTTCTTTTACACAAACCCTAATATCATATACTCCAATACCTCACTTTATATCCATTATGGATTGAGTAAAAATTTACGCCAATTGAAGCAGAATTTCATTAAAATTACTGAGAATTTTTAAATAATGCAAAATTACAAATAAAAATGCAACGCAAACCGAATTAAATTAAAGTGTGAAATTGTTATATAATAGTTTTCAGTGAATAAAGCAAAATTTCGAGTTAGTCATTATAACTAGATTACATGATCTCTAATTTAGTAAAGATATCTGTATACAAAAAGAGTCACTGCATAATTATGATATAACGTGTAATTCGAGAGTTTTTTGGTAGAAAAAAAATCGATTTTTAATCTTTTCAAACTTTTAAAATGTAATTTAACACATTGTCCTTTTGATTAGGAATAAAAAACAAAATAATTAGGACAGTAAATAAGGAAACTGATAAAGCTTACAGAAATCTTCTTTATTGTTAACAATTGGCTGAATATTGCTTTTACCTAGTTGCGAATTAATTATTCATTTAGGCATAGATATTATGTCTTTACATTTTAATTAGGTATTCGATGTGCCGCAATTAGATAAAACTAGTGATAAAAAATAAATTAAAAAAATTTCGTTTTCTAAATTCTATTATCACTTCTATTTGTACGATATCAAAATTAATATGAATAGAAATTTTTCACAAAGCACTTGAAATTGTAACAATAAACTTTAGGTTTCAAATGTAATGGATAATTTCGCAGCGGGCTCAGAATATGACGGCTTTGTGCAGAGAATAATAAGTGAGAAATTGGACGGCCAACGAAATATTATACACGTCGCCGTAAATATGTGTCGACCACTGTCTAATGTTGAAACAGAATGGAAATTATCAAATATTCTTAATTATCGATCTAAGAAATCATCAACAAACACAAATGTCGAGGATTTGTCTCAACGATCTAATTGGTCTTTAGAGCATTCAATGAACATTTCTTCTTTTCCCTATCGTCGATGGATTGATATGGGTCGACCAATAAGCGATGTTAATCAATTTAATTACTCTCGTTCAAATGACCGGCAAGCCAGTAGCGTCAGATTTACAGTAATGAGTTCATCAAATACTTCAAGAAGTTCCATTCTAACTGGAGATTCTAATTCCGGATGGCTGTTACCTCCAATTCATTTGGATGAGAAGGAAAAACGTTCAAATAGTTATCGGATCATCAATATTATTATAAATCACCCGTGCATGGAAAATCATTTAATTGCTTTATTGTCACAGAGAAATGCCGATGGTCAAACTCCATTCATGCAGTCAGTCTCTCAACGAATATATCCATTGGCTTTATTTCTTCTCGATTGTATTATGGTATGCTTTCTATAGAAATTAATTTAATTGTCTTTTCCCACATGATCTTTATTTCATTATTTATTAACAATTTGATATAAATATAATCATAATAATTATTATTAATATTATACATATAATTTATTTGTTTTTCAAACAAATTCTGATAAATAATTAATTCTTATGCTTCACCAAGTAATTATCATTAATTATATAGGCAATATTGTTAATTATATCGATAATATCATTAATTATATCGACAATACTATTAATATATCGATAATATCATTAATTATATCGATAATACTATTAATTATATCGATAATACTATTAATTATATCGATAATACTATTAATTGTATCGATAATATCATTAATTATATAGGCAATATTGTTAATTATATCGATAATATTATTAATTATATCGACAATACTATTAATTATATCGATAATATCATTAATTATATCGATAATACTAATAATTATATCGATAATACTATTAATTATATCGATAATATCATTAATTATATCGATAATACTATTAATTATATCGATAATACTATTAATTATATCGATAATATCATTAATTATATCGATAATTCCATTAACTACATCGACAAATCGTGCTTAATTGTGTCCGTGGAATCTTTCAGTAATTTGAAACAAAAATTGATTATTATTTTCATTGATCAATTGCAGATTCGACAACTTTGAATCAAAATATATATTTAAATACCTTCACAAGATAATAAATTTAATGTTCCGTAATTTATTGAGGTTTCCTTTTAGAATTAATTAATAGTAATAAACGACAAATAGTGATTAAAAATTGCATTAAAACATTAACATATATCTATCCACAAATTTCTTGGACTCCAACAGATACATCAAATTGAAATTTAGACAATACTTTATTTATAAAATCCATATTTACTTCAATCATATGTTTGAAATTCAAAACTCGTTGAAACAAAACTCCATTTAAAACTGATTAACAAGCTTAATTTTTTACAAAGAAAATTTGCCATCGAAATTTCTTATTTCAAATTAATTTCTTTTAAATTTTTGTGTTATTAATTTTTGACTATCATAATTTTTCCAACAATTATTTGTCAGGATCTATGCGATATGCAATATGTATCGGTTCTCAATTCCAAAAGCCAGTTGGCTTTAAGCATGATTTTCCCTCCTGCTATCAGTATAGCTACAAATAAAAATTCTATATCTTCTATGTATGAAGATAACCCATTACAAGTTCTCTGTCAAAATGATGGCTGTAGTTTCACTTGGACTGGTCCTGATCATATCCGACAGGATATATTCGAATGTAGAACGTGCGGTTTAACTGAATCGCTTTGTTGTTGCACTGAGTGTGCTCGAGTTTGTCATAAAGGACATGATTGTCATTTGAAGAAAACTTCGCCGACTGCGTATTGTGATTGTTGGGAAAAATGTCGCTGTAAAGCACTCATTGTTGGCGATAATGCTGCAAGACAGGAATTATTAAAGAAACTTCTTCAACATACAGATCTGGCCACTTTACCAAATAGGTGAGAATAGTCGATTGTTTTAACCCTTAAAATAATCAACATTTTAGGACTATGCTTATTTTTAATCTCATAAAAAATCCATATTAAATACCCCTCTTAATCATAAACCTATTAACCCAATAAAAATACTTCAGACAAAAAAACTATTTTTTGGTTAATTTTTTATTTAATGACAAAAATAATATAATTATTAAAATTTAATTTGAATATTGTATAATATTGATTATCATTTTAAACATATTTATTTTTTGGTCTCACCTTTGATTTGTTTTTAATTCAATAATTTTCATATTATTATATTTTTTTTATTGAATGAAATTTATTTAATTTAATTTTGAATTACACAAGAGTTGTGGGAATCGAATGTTAATTGGATGGGTTGACATTTTTGATGAAATGACTCTCGGATGTTAATCTTTGTAATTAATTTGTAAATCATCCTTGTTACCTTAATTAACTTTATATATTGTATATTGTACACCTTATATATTGTATTGACATATTGTCTTACAAATATTACTATGAAATTTATTGAATATCATTTTAATGTTCTATTATATAATTTAATTAATACATTTTAAATGAATTCTACTTACGTTAAAAATATTTTGTTTGATGAAATTTTGATGAATGAAAATTAAATTTCAATTTTTGTTGGTACGTATTTACGTTTTCAAAAAATCAAAAAAATTTATTAATAGTTTTTATAAAATAGTGCTTCTAAGATTTCATAAAATGTATTTTTAATTACGAAACGTTCAAATTTTAGGGAAAAAATTTACTAATTAATGACAGTAAGTTCATTTATCAAAAAACTCCAACTAGCTATTTAAATAATTACATTTTTAAGTTAACTTTTCATTTTGAAGTAAATTATAAATAATATTTTGTAAATCGAAAGTTTGTTGGTTAAAAAATTAACAATTTAACAAAATTAACAATTTTATGTATCCTGTGTTCATCTTTGCAACCACTTTTCTTGGTTTGTTCGATTAAAATTATAAATTTATATTATTATGTTCTGCGATGTATTTTAAAACTTTAATCTGTAAAGAGAAAATTGGCTAGAATTAACGTTTGATTAATTTCGACATTTCAGAAGAAAAGAACATCTTTTGCTGTTCCTTGTCAAAACTGTTGATAGACAATTTAGAGAACATAAGCAAATCAGAACATCTGGCCGTAGACATGCAACATCTGTTTTAAATACTCGTCATGGCAATAATGGTAATTTTACAGCTTCTTCTCATGTATCTCTGTTGGAGCCTCATCACCCTGCTTATGAACCTCCTATGCCAGAGTATGGCTTAGAACCATCAAATTTCGCATTAAATGCATTAGATGCTGTATTATCTAATTGGCCGTCTGTCGAAACTTTACTTTTGTCAGGAGATAGATCTGATTGGGTAAATAATCTGGTTAAAAATATGGATTCATCTTCAAGAAACGATGGAATCAATCCTTTAACAGATGATGAAGTTCGTGAAGATTTTATGAAATTTAAAAAGTTATTGTTTTAAATCTCAGGTTTTCCTTAATTATCAAAGCTTTTCGGAACAACTTGATCAATTTGTGTTTACACTGATTGCAAAAACAGCATCGTCTTCGGTCGATATTCTATTAAATACTCTGAATAAAGAACTACAAAATGAAAAATCCCATCCATTAACAATGAAACCACCAACACAAACCAAAGTGAAAACTGCTGCAGCTAGATTAATCAGATCAGTTGCAAGAGTTTTTGTCGCTCTACAATTACAAATGGCTCCGGATTTCAATAGAAAACGTCAATCCAATCGTTTGAGCAATAGTGTTCATGTTTATTCTGTTCAACCGAAGCCATTGGATGTTTGCAAGAGAATATTTGAAAATCTGTTATTTGTATCGTTGTCTGAATTGCCAAGAATCGCTGCAGATATAATAGCTCCAGTAAGATGTGGATTATTAAAGCCTACGGCAAACTATGCTCACTTCTATCAAATATCCGATGCCGTGAGGGTAAGTATTAAATAAGTGTATTTTATTAAATATGTGTATAAACCTATTTTGATCATAAACCCTTTCCTACAAGATATCCATACATAAACCAAATTTTTATTTCATTTTTAAATTTCATTTATTTTCATTACGATTATAGATCAAATAATTATTATCGAATTTATTGAAAAATTGATTTAATAATTTTTAATTTTTCTTTAATTATAACCTAAACCTTGCAATTGATTTACAACTGCATTTAAAGCCGAGGTCATAAAATTTGCAGAGGATAGTGGAAATCGATGGAGTAAAGCAAAGAATGAGTAAGTAAAAAGAGTACTTTTTTTGCGATAATTCACTGAGAGTAAATTGTGATCGTTTTGTAAGACATTGAATATTCTCTTGAAAACTTTTCCCGTGACATAAATTTTTGCATTTATATAAGATGTAGCTCGATTATGATATTCATTATGATATTTTGAATTGATTTGCAAATTATTTTTATTACAGTTACATTTTCTGAAACATCTCTAAGTCGTTTTTTGGATTTTACTAATAATTTCCATTTTTGTTATAGAATCTGGATCAAATATTTTATTCAACTAATCCAGATGTTGATAATAAACACGAACCAGTTGGAAATGCCGATAAAAATGTAAGTCCAAAATAACTATTGGTTATATTTTTATTTAATACTCGCAATAATTGTCAATATAAACCCAAATAATGAAACAAATTTTCAGCCTAAACCAAATTCTCAATCTAATCGTATTAATGATAACAATTCAAGAAATACTCCAAACATTTCCAGGCGCACTAGTATTAATAATCGAAACAACGGTGCCTCTGACTCTAATTCTTCGAACAGTAATAATATGCCGGAATTCCATGGAAATGTTCGACAAAACAATCTTAATGGACGTCAGAGTCGGCGTAGACCCTATGATGATGACATAGATGGTTCTGGAGCAGTCATTTCTATTTCAGAATCAAATGTAACTGAAACTAGTGGTCGCAATTTAGATCCAGTACAATTGGTCAGGCGACGTAGGCAGTCTACACCGATAAGTTTAAGTAGTAGGATGAATGCGTTAATTGACGAGGAAGATGAAGATGATGGTCATTCATCTGGAGATGACAACTGGAATTCAAATAACGATTCCAGAGGAATTTCCGAAGATAGACAGCGCTCAAATCAATTAAATAGTATATTTTTTGAAGAATCTGATGGAGATGGTAATACAATCGAAGGTGAAAACGATTTGGACGGAGATGTAGATATGGTAATTTTGTCAGCTTTAAAATACTAATTTCTAACAAATACGATTATTATTATTATTATTATTATTATTATTATTATTATTATTATTATTATTATTATTATTATTATTATTATTATTATTATTATTATTATTATTATTATTATTATTATTATCGGTGATTCGAAATTATTAATTTAAAATTTTCAAATATAGATCAGATATTGATAAAATTTAATTAATCAATAAAATTAATTAAATTAATTAATCAATAGCAATATTAAAATTATTTGTTTTAATTGATTATTTGTATTAGAGATAAAGATAAAAAATAATACTCAATCATGTAAGCATTCAGGAACATTTATTTGTATTAAAATCGAATTCTATAATATTAATTAAACGACATGGAAAGATAATATTAGTGGAAACATGTTTCTATTGGCCCAGATTTGTTATTTTAAACTTTATAGATTTATAGATTTATAGAGGGGAAAGAATAGAAAACTTTATGATACCTATGTAATTTATGTTATACTCTATAATACAAAGATTTAGGAACATTTATCTATATTATTCTATACATCATATAACATATTAAATCAATGTTTCGGAAATCTGAAATGAAACATTAGTTTGGAAATCTCTTACAACTGTCCGAAATGGTTCTGAAGTGGCTATATAACTTTTATTTCAGGTAAGCGAATAAAATAATTGAAAACTTTATAACATCTATGGAATTTATGCAATATTATATAATGGCTGAGCAACAGATATTTGTATAAAAAGTTTATATGAAATAAACGACATACAATATTAATCGATAAAATTGCAATATAAATCTCCTGGGTAAGCCTAAACTGTTTTCCTCCTGGAAACTTTACAAACCAGTCAATGATTCCTATTTTTTATTCATTACTTATTCACTGCATCATTGTCCTGCATTTCTGAGTTGTATCATCATTGTTTATTTTCAACCGGAATCGACTATAGGTTAATTTATGTTTATATTTACAACAATGAATTTTTTTTATTTTTCTCTTGAAATAATTTTCTTTTAAGTTAATTTTTAGTAATTATGGAACAATCGCTTTGCATCACTAAACACCATTTTATTCTAGAAGTTTTTT